>CM060245.1:29058076-29308970 GCA_030555515.1 Acutogordius australiensis | reverse complement strand
AATAATTTGAATTTTTATTTTTGGATATTCACAAAAGTGAAACTGTTAAATTCAAACTCTAAATAGAATTTTCATTAAAAATAATATATCGTTTCGTATTTAAGTGTGGACGCCAAATATTTTGTATTATCTAAATGCCGTTTTAAATGCTTGATATATTAATAAAATTTTTCCCCATTATTTGTTAAAAATATAAGTTACTAGGGATTTAAATATGCAAAAAAGATTTTTAAATTTTTTCTTCCTAGGGTGTATTTAGATCTGTCAATTGATCAAAAAAGGCCATTTTTTTGTTATAGACTGTTCTAAGAAGCCAAAGACGGAAGAAACTAAGAAAAACGAAGAACACATATGAGATTAGGCCATCATTGGGATGCATTCTTTTATGTTTTTATAATAATCTATTTAATTACGACACGATTTTTCGGTTGTTTTTAAAAGTTTTATTTGAAGTTTAAATTTAATAGTTTAGCTATTGTAATTATGCAAAAAAAAATTCATTTTTTTCTGTTTTTAAGTTTTTTTTTGGCATTTTAAAAGGATTTTAAAACCCCTAAAATGGCAGGTTTGATTTCCGTAGTTGGCTCATAACTCTCTAAAATTTATTGACGTGTGTTATTATTGGTCAAATTGTTAGGCATCAATCATTAAACCCTAATGCATTTATTATCTGGCCATGTTTAATAAATAAAAGTTTTAATCTATTTAAAATATGTATAAAATAGATGTCTTATCTCCTTTTACTAATTTACATAGACTTCCGGAATTTTTTCAAACATCTGTCACCTCCGAACCTTAAATTTTCTTAGTTTTTCAAAATACTGTAAATTTTTTTAAAATTCCTCAAGTTATTTGATTCTCATTATAAATCAAAATCCATTTAAATTAACTGACATTTTATTAGGGCGATTTAACCGGTTGTCGGCTGTAACCCCGAATCGTTTAACGCCCTACAAAAAATATAGATTTTGAGGGCTATGGAAGCAAATAAATGGATTCATGACCCTTTATTTGAATGACTTCCTCAACATCTTTTTTCTTTGTCAATTAATTTTAAAACAAATCGCTTGGCGTACGGCGCAATTTGTTTTATTAAGGGCACGTGCAAAGTGAGTTTTTATTTTCGTAAAATTTTGAAAATTCTGAAAATTTCAAAAAAAAATTTTTTTCAAAATTTTTTGGAATCTATTTTATTTTAGAAAAAGCATTTTAAGTGCATATACTAAATTTGGCAACTTTTTTAAAATTTGCGTTTTTACAAAATTTTTTTTTTCAACATTACAAAATTTCACAAAAATATAAACTCACTTTGCACGTGCCCTAATATAATTTTTTCAATATACCTAAAAATGTATATAACACTTATAAGGTTGCACACACTATCTATACAGGGTTAAAAATCTTTTCTGAGGTCCGGAAGCCCGCCCACTTAAAATTAGCCAGGCCGAGCTAAAATTTAAAACGGACCGGGTTTTCTATGTTGTCTTATTAGCTATTTTAAAATGACGCAATACTTTAACTTATTCCATTTGGTCACTAAATTTTAGAGCAATAAATATATCTTTAAAATTTTATCTCCGGGCCGTTATATGCAATTCTGGGCTTGGTCAAGCCAAAAATGACAAATCAAATTCCGGATCAGGCCGATGCGGGCCATGCTTAGTCAGAATGTGATGAGCGGACTGGAATCACCATTCGATTTAAACATCATTTGGTCCAAGGGTAGAAAAAATGACAATTTACTTACTAATACTGTTTTTTTTTCAATATTTGGTATTTGAGACTCACAATGTCATAATTGTCATTTATTCACTGTTTAATGTTTATTGTAGACTAAATTAGTTAGGTATAAAAACAGAGGTAGATATTTTTTTCCTTATTGTACTAAATTCATTCTGGGAAATTAAAAATTTTGCGAGTTCTATAACTAAAAAATAATTATTTTACAAGGTGGGACGATCTTAAATGCTTGCAAGCTTGTTTTATTATCGTGACTCAAATTAAGCAGTGTTGAGCCTCCTTCGTAGTTGTATGGGTTGCCGGCCGAAAACTTTGTAATTTAAGAGTGAGAGCCTAAAAATCTAAGTTAGCGTCGTACGTTAAATTTCTTTCTCTCGAACCTTTCGGCTCAAATTGGAAGGGGCATGCAAAGCCGTGATGGGTAAGTTGCTACCTATAACTCAATACTTTTGAAAAATATTTCAAAATTATGGGTAATTGTGTATGTTAGGGGCATATGATTGACCTAGAACTACAAATCAATTATGCTGTCACCATATTGTTGAATGGCTTAAACAAATGTAGCTTTCCATATTAAAAGTGCTAGTATTATTATTATTGCTAAAAAGGGAAAAAACGATTAGTAGTCATGTCACTATCGATTTTTTAGGCCACGTTAGTTTAACTAGATAACAATTGTATGATTTTGTTAGGGCGCTCGCTCCTTCCACTTAACCTTTCACCTATTATTTATAAAATGTAACCTTATAAATTAGGTAAACGTTTCTTTAGCACCTAAATCTTACATGTTTTTTTTGACTTAGTTTAAAATGTTGATGATCTTATTTCCTTTTATATTTTATTTTAATAAAATGTAATATGTTTTAAAGAATCGGCAGCGGACCGCAAACCATTTATCTGTCACGTCTGGTTATAATTTTGACGAGGACGATTTGTTGGAAGAATTGGAACTTGCTCCTAAAGGCCAAGCTGAGTTGCAAAATGATAAGCAACACTCCGATAAATCTTCAGTTTCGGCGATCACACAAGTTTTAATAATTATTTTAATTTGAAAAAAATTATCAAATTCAAAATAATTTTGCATAATAAATATGGTTGGCTATTGCTAAGGTTCACAATTATGCTATCAGCGTTGTAAATAATGAATTTGTCATATTTTAAATATTTTAGAATATGAAAGGGGAGTTCAGTACCATTATTATGTTATAAATATTCTATCGCGTGTACAGTTATAAGATTAGCAAAATAAAATCAAAATTAATAAAAATTATAAATCTAAAAACTTATTTATTGGATTTTGAAAATGTTTTATTGTTATTTATTATGCAAGACTCGAGGTCATAAAAATTACCACTTTTGGCATTTTCACCACTTTAATATGTTTACCGTGGTAGTTTGATGCTCTAATAGTTGTAAAATATGAAAATAAAGAGAGATAAGATCAGATTGACAAATTTTATTAAAGGTAAGGAAAGATGATTATACCAACTAGACGATTTTCTTATTTTTAATTGTTATTTTTTAAATGAGTTTTGATAGCCATAAGTATTTCATGTATAAAAAATGTTAGGAGGTGCCAAAACCAGAATATATTATTGAATTTTTTTTCAAATGATTAAACCAATTTAATAAAGTTAATTAAAACTTTTCTCATTTGGAGTATATAAAATGCTTTTCCATGCTTCTAAAATGTTTTCTAGGGTGAAACCAGAGCTGGGAAAATGCTCATTTTTGGGTCAAACTCATTTTTTTTATTTTTCAAAATTTAGAAAAAATAAAAGATTTTAGCTTTAATCAAGAAAATATTTATAAAATTTAAGATTTTCTGCTTATATTCCGTATTTAATAATAATTGATTTTTTAATCTGTCATAAAATTTTTAAAAAACAAAAATTTGAGTTTAGTCGAAAAATGGGTTTTTTCCCAGCTCTGGATGAAACAAAAATATAACTTGTGATAGTTTTTGTTTATCACCTATTAAAAATGTTTTCATATGTTTTTATTTTAATTTGTGCTTATTTTTTTACACAGGTTTACGAAATTGAATATTAAACATAACAAAGTGCTAAATATTAAAAAGGTAGTAGTAGTATTCACGGATCGAATTGTTAATTTTTTCACCGATTTGTCAAATTGATTTTAATTGAATCCCATCATGCGACTGATGTAAAATCTTATGCATCTCTTGACTATTAGCTATGTTTTTGGCAATAGGCATTTATAAGTTCTAGATTTGAAGTTGCCATTTTAAACTATGTAATCTTCATTTTCCATCCTTCCTGTTTTTTCGTACATTGCCGTTTTGCACTTTGCAGACTTGAGTGATCTCGTAAATCTCACGACCTTGAACGCATGAAAACTTGGTTTTCTAAACTTAAGTTAAGTAGCGTTAAGCATGGCAGTATATGGGAGGGTGACCAACAACGAATACCAAAATTGTATTTTTACGAGATTTTAGGCCTATAAACTAAGTCAACGTGTGTTTTAAATCTCATACAACTCTGCGGAGCCTGTTTTAGAGTTAAAAGAGGCATGGTTTTAACCGTTGAGTCGTTTTTTATTATCGGAAAAGGTTTGAAAATACTTTAACAAAAGGTTTATTTAAGTGACCTTGTCCTTATATAACCAAACGTAGTGTACGAAAAGCACATATATCATATATGCACATTCATTTATAATTGAATTACTGTGTTTAGATATATTGCTTGATCTGCCTAAAATTTCTCGCTCTTTCATTACATTTTCGATCGCCATATTTAATACCGCATACCCATCGTATATAGGTTAGCAGTGGTAGTGCTCAAAATGCAATGCCGCCTTTCACTGGCAAACCGACCAAATTTGTCCGGGACGTTAAACAGGCCTACCAATGTCACGAGTGTGGCGAAGTCCAAGATTTTAACGATGACATTGAATACCTAGTTGCTGGGCTGCGTCATTCTTCGTCCAACACCGTCGCTATGCGATGTCTCAGGTTTGTGTTTTAGGTCAATTTTTTGTGTATTTAAAAATATATTTCGTGAAAAAAAGACGCATTTTATTAATAAGTTGCCAAATTTAATTATAAAGCATAGAATACAGTTTTTAAAAAAAATAAAAATTTATGTAAAAATTTTGCATAAAAATTAAATTGTAAAAATTGTCAAAAATTTAAAAAAATTTTTAATAAAAACTTATTTGCTCAAAACTTAGGTTACATTGTTTTAAATATTATTTGTATGGTCTATGATATTTTTTTTTAATTTTTTGCCCTACGGTTATATATTCTATTATATTTAAATATTGTAATATATTTTTTAATTTTAGCGCTATAAGCTTAGCAACTAAATGCTTATCAAACCCGTTTCGAACGCAATTAAGGGCTCAAGGACTGTTTGCCTCTGTATTTTCGGCACTTAGAGATGCTGCTGTTGATCAAGTATAATATTTATTGATTATTATCTATTACAAGGTTTTTTATTCACATGGTATTTTCTCAATTTGTCATAATGATTTGATATTGTAATGCTAATGATAAAAGGAAATACTTTTTTTCATTGATTATTTAATATTTATAAATTCATACGGTTTGCCTTATAATTATATTTTTAGAAACAATTTTTTGAAAGATCACAAATTTGCATTTTTCTTCAAAGAATTGTTATTTTTTATTTTCATATTTGTGATCACAGAATCTATCAGCGTGTACCATGGCCTTATTTTTCACGCTAAGCACCGATACCAAAATGCATTCGGAAATTACCCAAGACCCATATGCCCTTCCTCTCATCCTTAAAATCTGTAATACCTCAAAATTAAATAAACTCAACGAATTTAACGTTGAACTACCACAAGATATTAAAGCTCTCACCATCAAAACCAACCTTAAAATTAAAGCTTTAATAGGGGATGTTTTTAAAGATTTATCCAATGATACTATCCTAACGAGTTCAGGTAACAGTAGCGAAAATACTATCAACTTAAAAATATTGGAAAATCACCTGAACGATCTGAGAGAACAAATAAAACACTCAGAATTTCTTGACCCATTCATTGAAGTAATCTTGTTTTTACGGATTGTGAAATTTTTAAAACTACGAAATCAAAAAATTTCATATATTTCTATTTAGCTTACATAACTAATAAAGTGACACCTATTTGATGACTTATAGTCCTTGTTATCGTTTGTTCTCCGGTGAATTTAATTTCAAATTTAATAATAATACAAAATTGAATACTTTATACCTTATTTATTTTACATTATGTAGTCCCATAATCTGGGTCAAGAAACACTTCTTAACCTACTTTGTTATCAAAAATGTCCATCCGATGTTAGACAAATATTGCGTGAAAACGGAGGCTTGGACCTTATAGCTCAAACAAGTTTTTATCCATTTTAATTTTTATCCATTTATTGCATTGTAGAGACCTGTATTAGTGTTTTACTTACAAGTATTGCCACCTAATAATCTTACTAAAATTTTTTATCAAAAGCTCTTAAATCGAACAATAAACAATTATTTATTTTTTACTTAAATATGAATATGAAAAATTAAATTATGTAATAAAACAAATATATATTTTACAGTTATGCAAGAATGTGAAATCATTTCCTCACATTCATTAGTAGCAAATAACGACGGACGACCAACGATAGAGTTAAACCGTTATAAAAACGCTATTCTCCTTATCACAGTGCTTGAGAATGTAATAATTTTTATAATATGGTTATATCGATATGGGCAACTAATTTAGATTTTAATCTTGACTTAGTATGCCGGGTTTGTTATTTTGGTAGGGTAAAACATAACGAATTTTACCAAATTGAGCTCGTCATGTTAAGACGGTTGTGTTGGGCTTATATTAAGTTTAAAAGATGTAGTTCATAAGGTAGTGTTACTTTTAAAGTCATTTTTTAAGTGCCATATAATCAAGATTTTAACTCTGCTCCCAAAGGAATCACACTGGACAACAAAAAAAACAACTTTAACGATTTTTTGAGGGATTTGTAGGTAATTAAAATAATTAGTCATGATATTGTTAAAGCCTACCTTTATTTTGTGTTTCTATTGGATAGGTCATTTTCATGGATACTGACAATCAAAATTTCGTACTAAAATACCAGGATGGAAATTTGATTACTGCACTATTAAGGTAATTGCAACAAATATTACTTATTTTTCTTATTTTAGATTAACTAATATGATAGTGATTTAACATAATAAGAAATTATATAAACCAGCTTTAGATTATCTATTTCTTGTACAAATTATATAGCATTACCCGAAAATGTCTACAAGCTCTGGTTACTTTAGAACCTTTGGAAAATTCGTTGGGGAGATCATTAAATTTCGTTAGTGTGCTCAATGAAACTCAATACTTTCAGAATGGAGAAGAAGGTCTTCTCAACCAATCATCAGCTATATACTTGGCCCTATTAATTGCCGTCTTAAAATTGTTTGTTAACGTGACACATGAAAATGGTAAATTTTATACTATGTTTTTTTCGTCGTTAAAAACCACTGATTTTTTCTATCTCTCAATATTTATAAAGATTATTTTTGTTGTAGATTATTTTTGCCACATCTATGTTTTATTTTTCCATTAAATGATTATTTTTTTTATATCTATTTTATTCATATTTTTAAAAACATTAATAATTATTGGTTTAAAGGTTTCCCTCATACCTTTTTCCATTGGGGTGCCATCCCCGTTAGGACTTTGACTTTTTAACCCGAGCAAAACAATTAATATTGCCCACGGAAAATTGTAAGATTTGCTCGCACGCCGGCAACCTAGGTTTTTAGTCTAGGCTCTTACTTTAGGCCTATGTATTAAGGCCTACTGCCTAAGCAAGGCACCCAACAGCTTTAAAGTGGTTACACACGTATATTATTTTTTCGAAGAAAAAAAGCTTCTTGTGCACGGATTCGAACTCAACTCCTGCGTGTAAGACAGGAAGCCATTAAACTTTTGTAAGTAAGCGTATATATTCCAGAATACAATGAATGCCCTAAATTGGTTATAGCTTTCACACATCCCATATTTTTTTCTACATTTTACTTTTCATAATTTGATGATGTTTACTTTGACCTGCCTATATATTTTTTCTTCTAGAATTTATGCCACAGTTATCAAAATTACAGGGACTCAGTTAGATTATTTGTTTTCCAACAAGACCCTGTACTAGAATTTGATTTTTATTGTTACCCTTTATAAAGTATTGGGAATTTAATGAATTCAATATTTTAATTATTTGATTTCCAAAACAAGTTTTTTTTACTTTATAGGTGTTTTTAAAGCCGCCTTAAAAATGAGGTTATTTTTTTGCAAAAAAAAGATAAACTTTAGTTTTCTTATGTTATTTAAATGAGAGGATAAACGGCCAAACTATATTAATATTTTCGAACTTCGTTTTTTAACTAAAGGGTTTAAATATTAAATTAGCCATTAAAGACGATTTAAATAAATTATTAAACCAGTTTTCTTGACGTAATTTTATACCGACAAAATAGATATTAAAATATAGAATGTTTATTTTAAAACTGAATTTGAATCCTTTAAGACCTAACTGTTTGCATAGAAAATCGTTTTTGATATTAGCAAAACGGAACGTAGAGCATTTACCATCCAAGAATAATTCGGTGAATTATAAATGA
Source organism: Acutogordius australiensis (assembly GCA_030555515.1). Lineage (NCBI taxonomy): Eukaryota > Metazoa > Nematomorpha > Gordioida > Gordea > Gordiidae > Acutogordius > Acutogordius australiensis. Next base: position 29,300,592 of record CM060245.1, on the reverse strand, counting down.
GTTTAATTAAATAACTAGATTATTTTTCTAAGGTATTTTTATAACATTAGACATTTCAAAAAAAAGGCAATGGGCAAGGGGGGGGGCATCAAACTTGTATATCTATAACACCTTGTAATCTTTTTTACCACAATCATATAATATATGTTGCCATATACAGATTTTGGTGCTCAAACAATTGTGAAAAATTCCCTACACCTTCATTCAAACATTTCAACTGAAGCCCCTTTCCATCTCTTTACTGGCTTACTATCACTACCTATTGCTCTAAAACCCTTAAACTTAAATGAAAAGACGTTTGATTTGGTCGTGCTGGTATAATTAATATTATAATACATGTGTTACAAAAAAATGCTTAAGGATGTGGGTTTATATTGAAATCTGAAAATGCATATTTACTCTTGCTATAACTTTTTGGAGTTAAAGTTTAAAAATTGTTTAATACCTGATTGAATTATAAATAAAAAATATAAAATTTATTCAACTAAATTAAAATATATTGTACAGTCATGAGCTCGTATTGATCTTTTTGATCTTTTAATTTATTTTGGATTTAAAGTTTAATTAATTACCGTTACAAAATTTTAATTTTTTGTGCCCATTCGCCAGGCGGCCTAGCTGCCATTGTATTTAACTATTGATTGATTTTGGTTAAATCATAATAATTATATAAAAAAAGTTTTAGTACTTTTTAGTTAAATCATAATTATTATTACGTTGATAGTTAAATATTCTAAAAAAATTTCGTCCTTGATCAATATTTATATTATATATTTTTTATTTTAATCAGATTATGTGTTTCCTCATCAATTTAATGGAACATTGTGAAGATAACAAACATCTCTGCATGACACAAAGGGATACTGATTTATCTATTATGGGTTACGATGCGCTAAAATCTATTGTAGAGGTAAGTTTTGGTGTTAAGCACAGTTCATATTTTCAATTTTTATTTCATACTAAGCTCTTACCTAAATCTATAACTAATTGGGTCATCATAATTTTGTACATTTTTATGGATGGAAATTGTAATATTTTTTACCATATCGGACATTAGCCCATATCCTTCTAACTTAGTCTCACCTAGGTAATTATGCCCGAGAATAAATGTGTAAATTTTAATCAAACGCCATAGTTATTTGATTTGTATTATTGAATACTATTGTTCTAAAATCATAAAATTTTCATAAGGGCACGTGCAAAGTGAGTTTTTATTTTCGTAAAATTTTAAAAGTCTGAAAATTTTAAAAATTTATTTTTTTTCAAAATTTTTTAAAAAATTTTTTATTTCAGAAAAAGCATTTTATGTGCATATATTAAATTTGGCAACTTTTTAAAAATTTGCGTTTTATTTCAAAAATTTTTTTTTTCAAAATTTTGAAAATTTCACAAAAATAAAAACCCTTTTTGCATGTGCCCTAATATAAATTTCGTTTAATATGAATCTTAATAGAAATTTTTTGAGTACACCAACCTGGCCTCCCACGCCGAATCTGATAATGAAATATTTGCCGACTACAATAAAGAGCCAAAATTAACTGAGCATGGCATTCAAAATTTTGGAACAAAGCCTCCAGCAATAAAAACATACGGGGCCTCAATGCAACAATATCAGCAGCAAGAGCAAAAAGCTCAAAAACTTCTTACAAATAGTAAAAGGATTCAATTTTTTACAAATGATAAAACTTCAAACTAATTTAATTTTTTTTAAATTTTTTATTGTATATCTATCATGTTTTAAACCACATTTCTGTATTTTATTATTGATTCTAATAGTTCTGGAACGAGCCGGCGCAGATATGGAATACAGCCTGGTGGCCTCATATATTGCCCTATTTTTAGGTTGCTTTATTCAAAATAACGAGGTTGGTCCTTTTTACAAACTTTTTTATAGCAATAAAACTATTTTTTATATAATTTTATATAAAATTATTTAGACGCATGCCCTGCTGATCAAATCTTTTATGCCAAGAGAAGAAATGCAACTTATTGATTTAAAACCATTTGAACCATTGATCGTTGTATTAAGAAAATTCGTTAAATTTGTTGAATATTCGGTAATTCTTAATTTTTGAATATGTAATACTTCAATATACACTTATTAATTATTATTTATAATTTTAATACAGGCCGCGTGTGGTGTTTCAACAATAAAGCTTGAATCAATATCCAAAATAATTCGTGTTTTTGAGAATTTCACCTAACTTCTTAACATACATAAATATATATTTAAAAATATGTGTAAAACATTCTTTTTTAGGGGTTTAGATTTTTAACATCTATCTTTTTATTATTTTTTTATTCACTTTATATATACTATATCATATGTTTTGATTTTAATTTAACAACAAAAAATGTATTTTTTCTATTAATCATGACAGGTTTCATTTTTATTTAAATATATTTGCCGTGAAAATTTTATTAAAGAATAATTGCAGTTTATATTTCTTTTCTCTTTAAAATGTTTCGATTTTTCTTAACTGTCCTTGTTTATTCACCATTTGCATAGAATACTGCGATATGCATTTTATTTACCTAATATAACCTATATTACCGGATCCAGTTCCCTTCTTATGTTTTAAACAAAAATTTTCACATGGTTAGGACAATATTAATTCAGCAAATACGTTTTTTACTGAACTATATTTAAATTATTATAAATATTAAATATAGACTTACTTAAATTTAGATTTAAACCAGGCCGTTAATGTTTCGGTCTGGTCCTTTCGTAACAATTCACATTTTTAGGACAAAATTAACTCATTAAATACGTTTTTTGGATTATATTTACATTATTATATATATTATCAATTCAATATTAAATATAGACTTAATACATTAAATTAGATATAAACCTGGCCTTTAATGTTTATGTCTGATTCTTTCGTAACAATTTTGAATTTGTTGAGACAATTGCGAGATATAAATTAATTAATTAATTTAAATTTTTAACTATATAGAATGATAATTGCGATAAGTTTAAATATAATAAATTAATAATAAAGTTTAATATAACTTTATATAAAATTTATGCCAGTGTTAATAAGGTTGAGGTGGTCAGCGATAATAAAGTCAACCTTAAATGTCAAATTTAATTAAATAGTGTCTTGCAAATTTTTAAAATTAGAATGAATTTTATTATCAATAACGCTTTTACAAATTATAACAGTCGCCAGAACAATAATGTTAACATGACAAAATAAGACATGTAAAATTTCTTTAAGACTTGATCAAGATATTTATTTAAAACAATATTATATTGTGTATCTATATCTTTTATTTCAAGCTTTTACACTTTTTAAATTATAAATTTAGTCCAAAGGCCCATAGCCGATAAGGCTATCTATTATATGTCCGATCAATCTCTCATTCAAATTACAAATCAAAGCGTATAAGGTTAAAAAAATCTAGGTTAAATAAAATAGGTGAACAATATCAAAGCACTCAAAGTTAATAAGTAAAACCTGAGTTAAATATTAAAAGCATCTAAACAAGGCCAAAGGCCGTTTGTGCAAAATAAATGGTTAACATTCACCTACATAATTATTAAGGTATTCTAATTTATTTTAATTTTGGCGGTAAAACGGCTGAAATTTTTGGGTTCCCAAAAAATGTTTCTAAAACAAATTTTATGCAAGCACATAACCAGTAATAATCTATCTAATAGATTTAAGTTGGATGTGTGTTGTTTTAAGGTAAAATATAATTAGAAGGGTAGTTAAAGATTAAATGTATATAGAAACTACTATAAATATAATATTAAATCAAATTAAAATTTTTTTGTAAGCTAAATTAATTTTACGAAGCTATAATTAGGGTTAGGTTGTAAAACAAGGTTTTTTTAAAAAATAAAAAAGTGATAAGCCATGGACTAGTAATTTTAAATTTATGCGTGTATGTGTCATGGATTGGGTTGGTGAAAAATCAGAGTTATACGCTCAAGAGCTAGATAGTTGGCTTTATTTTTAATTAAACATTAGGATTTAATAACAAAGATGAGAATACTATTGGGAAAAATTTAAATGAGTATTTAAACTCTGTTGCTGAATCCGGAATACCTTAGTAACATATAGTTTTATATTGTATATAATATTATAATTGTAAATATAATAAAATAAATTGAAATAATAACATTTGTTGTATTGGTTAGAGTGTTTTTTTTATAATTTTCCAACAAATTTTTAAATTATGAGCTTTATTTAGAGATCAGACCTGCTATATTGAGGATTTTTAAATTTGTATTGTTTTTTCTAGTCGAATTTTGTAAGCCAGCTATAAACATTAAATTTTTATATATAATAAAAATAATAAAAGAAAATGAAATATATTAATACATTTTTTGAATATTTTTAAAAGTTAAACTGTTGATATTATAATTTACATTTTTAAATGTATATTTGTGTGTCCTTTATGAGGTGTCAAATTTAACCTAAATAAGAGCTATATAAAATTTTATTTTTATTAAAATATAAGCTACAAATATAAAATGAAATTTATATTTTTTCTTTTGGTATTCATAAAATCATGAAATTAGTCGACTTGTTCATATTTGGCTTTTTTTGATGCATAAAATTAAAGTAATATTTATGAGATAAAACCATTATGTGGTTTAAAGTGTCTTTTTATATCAGTGATTTTTTTAGGACCTATTACACTGTATAACAAAATTTGGACAACCTTAGACATCATGTATGACAACTATTGTTTTGAGTCAAATTTGGTGCTGATCACAAATATAAAATCAGAATTTTAGCCAATTTTTTGTATTAATAGTAAAAGAAATTGTTAAATTTTTTTCTGAACTTTGGACTTGGTTTAAAAAAGTGAAGGCCTTAGAAAAAAACTAAACCCGGGATCGTTATTGCAAGAATATTCTCTACAAAACCCTCAAAAAATCGTTTATGTTGTTTTTTTGTTGTCTAGTGTTATTAACTTAAGGTTAAGTTTTTTATATAATTAAATTTTTTTATATTTTTACATTTTTATAAAATTAGTGGTTTTTGTCATACATTTTTTGTTTTTAAATTGAAGTTAATTGTTAATCATAATAACCTATACCCTATTTTAGGTATGTTTTTTATAAGAAGTCTGAATATGCCAATAGATTTTTGGAAAATTAATAGTTTAAGATATTTTGTGAATTTTTTTCTAAACTTTGGACGTGGTTTAAAATAGGCATTGGGGAAAAAAACTGGTATTGTTATTGCATTTCTCTACAAAACTTTTTAAAAATCATTTATGTTGTTTTTTGTTGTCCAGCATTATAATTCCACTTGAACTATTTTTAGCACATCAAAAATGTTAAAACTATTTTAATTGCTTCAGAGTTATGTTAGAATATGTTTTTGGCCATTTTATTAGAGTCATTTTATGGTCAATTATGAGTATATCAAAAATAACATTCTTGGCATCAATTTTCAGTCAATACCTCTTTAAAGCAATTTGTGAAAGTAGAGTTTGGTGACTTAAAATGTTTTCAAGCCACCATTCAACATTTTATATTATTTAAAAAAAATTACTGATTGTTCAAAATATATAAATATCATTAATTTGTTGGCCCAATGACTTTGTTTCACATTTAATTAAGTATTATATAATTTTAAGGATTAAGTGCTCTATAATTGCTGTTTTGTATAAAAATATTGTATTAAAGGACAGCTCTTTATCATATTTATAAATTAATTCAATCAATAATTTAATTAAATATATGGTCATAATTAATCGTTAGCTATCCTTGGTCAATGATAAAGAAACTTATTGTATATAAGACTCAATCAGCCATAGAATACTTCCACAGCACACATCCCAATATCATAATATCTAATAGTAAATATATCGAGAATGTACCATATGAAGATTTAAAAAAAGCAGTTCTTGAGCTTTACAACAATTTTGATGAGTAAAATTTTGTCATGTTTAAATAAATAATAGAACACCTTTTACTATCCAGAGATTGTTAGAACTTATCTTGGACCCTACAAAAAATTATAAATCGATTGACAAATATATCAGAGGAATTGAAAAGGTTTATTTTTAAAAATAATTTTAAAATTAAAAGAATTTAACTGTGGTATCCACCATTCATCCTATATATGTCAAGTATATTTTTTTGTCCATTTCACTCAATATTTAGGAAGATAATAAGTGAAGATGAAAACAGTATATCAAGCACAAATGACATACCAAATCAGACATCAACTTATGAAAATTCAAATGATGTGTCTGAAATAGACAATAATTTACAACACGGGAAAGACAATAACTGTATTTATTTTGGATCGTTTTTATATATCCTTTTTAGTTAAAATGGATTACGAAGAAAATGATGAAGTTTCTTGCTCCAAATACCAATCTGAAGGGAGCCAGGAAGAAAATGGGAATGAAAGTTTGAGTGATACTGAACCCAATCAAATTTCACAGGAAAAAGAGCCTATATCTAACTTAGATGCCGATGTTAGTGTTGAAAGAACGCCTGCCAAACGACCGAAATTATCTTAATTATATATAATTTTTTATTTATTTGAATGATATTTTGAATACATTACAACATCGTTATATAATTTATATAGGATTAAATTAAAATAAAAATTGCAATTTTTTGGTGAGTTTTAATGGTTTTTTTGCCGTTTTATATTAATTATTTAAAAAATATAATCATAAAGTTTCATTAAAAACCTTTTTCAGCGCAAACTCAATATTGGGAGTCTTTATAGCTACCTCAAAAATTAAGAAATAATAATAACGAAGCACAAATTACTTTATTTATCATGTATACACATATTAACAAACTAATTTCCATAAAAATTCACGTAGGGGGTTTATAGTCAATAAAAATATGTATGGGTAAAATGCGTAAAAAGACATGAGTAAGTAGTAGGCTAATATTTGACAGGTGAAAAATGCCTTAGGGTTTATAGCTTGAAAATTTAGCAAGACCAGAATAAGGATAATCATGTAAGGAATGAAGAATAAGAAATATAAAATGGCCGTTAGGGCAAATGCAATCAGGACTCGTTTATCGTGTGTGTCTGCTATAGATTGAGGTTTTCGGCCCCCCATATTATGCATGCCCGGAGGGTGCGGGTGTTGTGTCGCCGGTGAGATCTGTTGATCTATGGTGGCTATTGTGGTAGTCACTATGGGTTTATCTTTCATGAAATCTATGCTGATAGCCGAACTTTCGGAAGTTTCGTCGACTTTGTTCAAAGGTTGTAGCACTAAAGATGACATTTTAGGAGCCCCTAGCATTGCATTATTATTGTTCATGTGATTTTTGACCATTTTGGAGGCCCCGTCTAATTGTTGTTGCATTGGGAAATTACCCGTCATAACCGTGGGCGTTATAATGTTTGTTGTTTTATGTGTTAGCGGACCGGCCGAGTGTTTTATCTTGTTTAGGAACGAGCCTGACCTACCCCGGCTCCCATTGCTCCCTGCTAATTCCTCGTGCATGTTTCCGTGATTAATCCCTCTCACAGTGTTGATCGATGTAGAACGACTCCTGGGATGATTCCTAGCCTTATAAATGTTCCATAGGATCAAGGCACCAATGTTACCGGCTATGAAGGCGTAGCTGATCAAAAATATGGCCACGTAGGTTATGGTGCTATTTTGCGTTCCTATGAATCGTAACACGTTTCCGTAAAGATATACGTTGCTCACGGCTACATGGCTTCTATTGGGTGACAATGGAATAGCCACCAGCAATATCGAAACGAGCCAAAACAGGGCCATAGCGAAGTTGGCTTTACGCGGCTTGAATTCAGGCACCACTTGGGATTGGTAAATACCTCTATGATTATTAGTAAAATGAGTTAAGTCTTCATTGACATAAACAGAGGGGAGTATAAACGATTGTGCCCACCTGGCTCTTTTGAGGCCAGGACACTTTCAATTTCCCACTTTAATTTTTTAGGATAGAGGGCCAATATAGTTGTATGCACCATTACAAAGTCCTAATTACTTATACATGCAATCGATATTTGCTTGTACTTTTTTAGAAAGCATTAAGTAATAACCTAGGTATAGAATAGCATCAGAATGTTTAAATGTCTATTTTTTAGTTTAGGTATGTACAATTTTAGATTTAATATCGGTGAATTAGAACAAAATTAATAGCGGGTCTTTGAACCTAATTTCCAAAACAGCCTTAACTAAGCCACAATAAATCATTTCGACTTTTAATAAACTTTTATGAAGGGTGATAATTATGGTATATTAAAAAACGAATGAGCTTGTTAATTTTTTTTTATTTATAAGCCTATTTCAAAGATATTTAGGTATGAAGGTTTAAAAAATTTTACTTTATAATTATGGTTAAAAAATATCATCAACGCGTGGGTGTTTAAAATATAATTAAGTTACTCATAGCAAGTTTATGCCCTATACCTAACACAAAAACAATGATCTAATTAAGTTTCCCACCATAAGGGTAGCACAAGCAGTGCTCGGGCGCGCATTGCAATTTTAGTATATTACAAGGTTTTATGTCAAAATATTAAAAAAAAAGTTCATTTTAAGAGCAGTTTCTTTAAACCATTAAACCACTCACTAAGTCTATTCTAACGAAATATCGCATCAAAAACTGATTTATTAAACTGTTAGGAGGGTCATCGTAGACCTCGTGGAATTGATGATTAAATTGGTCAGGGCTGTCCTTAAAAATTAACGGGCTCATATAATAAAATTATTTTCTTTTAACTGTTACATTTAGTCTTGAAAATCACCTTTATAATTTGTTTAGAATATATCGTTTTATACATGTATTAACAATTAAATTGTAACTTAGTTACATCTCATTTTTTTACGCCGGACTTGAGATAATATTTAAATCAGCTGACAGATCTCACCGGAGTTGAAAAATCAGCAGCTAACAAAATGTACTTAAACTAAATATATTTTGAATTCTATGTTGGGATTCTTTAAGCGTTATCGACCACAGAGTCGGACCCGCAATTTTTGCTTATTGATAAGTGTAATATGAAATACACATGAGCAACTCTTTATGATTAGAAATCAAACCTTTGCACGCATATGAATAGCAAGGCTAAGTTGAATACCAAATGCGTTATGGCCACGAATACAAACTTGAGTATGGCCATTTTGACGCTGAAATATTTGTTTGGGTCGCCGCTGAGCACGAGACAAAATATGAATTCAACCAGACCGAGAATTAGTGCGATTACAGCTAAATTGATTAGGGATATGGTTGAGATGCCAAACAGGGTCGGTTTTTTTATCAGGGCAGCTATGAGGATCAAATTATTTAGTAGGATTAAAATGACCAGGGGTAAGCATAACGCGTATATGAGAGTTTTGTAAAGTGATAACAATATTCGATTATCGAATTCCATCTTATAAGTGAAAAAACTAAAAATTAACAAATTTCCAATATTTTTATTATAATTTTGGTTCAGCGATTTATTTTTGAATCTTCGACATTAATGTATATTATAGAAATTACGATAGGGTGTGGTTTTTTTTTCGTTTTTCGTCCTCCCATATATACAAATTTAAGGGGTAGAGCTTACCTGTTTGACCTAATTTATCCAGGGAATCTTTTTGTTACACTGTATGCGTCGTAATAAATGATGGGAAAATCAAAAATCCACACACGAACAGCCCGTAAATTAATTATAATTGCGGCAAGGTTATTCATGAATAGTTTACATCCGAAAAACTGGTAAATTTTATTTGGGAAAAATATAGCCACAATTTAGTTTTTTTGTGTAGGTTATAAATGTTCACCCCTGATATACACCTGTAAGCGCCACACTGGAGGTTTAACCCTTTAAACAGAGAACGACTTGGCTAATCGATAGAATTAGAAGGGATTGTTAATGCTTTAGTTTTATAGTGGATATTATTTTAGAGGTAGTAGGTTAAGAGATAATTTTAGCAATTTTGTTCCATTTATTTGTTAGTGTTTGCGTTCACTGACCAAAATAATATCCATTTAATCTTACAAGTGCTAATATTTTGGGCTTCTATTGAAGAAAAAAAGGTTTTTACCAGGCCCCGAGCAGGGTGGTTTTTTTTATAAGAGACAATTTTATACCTGCTGATTCTTAGTAATTAACATAATTTTTGCATCAGTAAAAGATAGTTTTAATGTCCGGTTTGCTTAGGGTGGATTAGGTATCAGATCACGCCTGCGCTCGAGCCACACAGTTGTAGGTGGGGGATTATAGATAAATTTTAGGTCTCTACTTACACAGGTCAACAAATTATTGAGAGTTATGAGCTAACTACGGAAATCAAACCAGCCATTTTAGGGATTTTCAAATCCCTATAACGTTTTCTAATCCCACTTAATAAGCCAGCTATAAACATTGACAAATTTAGAAAAAAAAAGCCAAAAACAAAAAGAAATTTTACTTTTGCATATTTACAACAGCTAAACTGTTATATAACTTCAAATAAAACTGTTATTATAAACTGATTATATATCGTGTCGTATTTAAATTTGGACGCGAAATATTTTGTTTTATCTAAATGCTGATGGAGCTTGATATATTAAAAATTTATTTCTCATTATTTGTTATGATAAATATTACAAATGATTTTTAAAAATAATTTTAAGGTATTCTCGATCTGTCAATTTCGACAAAATAGCCATTTTTTTAATATGGACGGATGTAAGGAGCCAAGGCCTGAAGAAACTAAGAAAAACGAAATATATATATATATGAGAAAAGTTTATCATGGGGAAAAATTCTTTTATGTTTGTAAGAAGTGCAATATAACAAATTATATTCTGTTTATTTCTTGCAATATATTAATTGCGTTTGCATGACAATTTTTTAGGCTGCCCTGCTCAACAAAGTTACATGTTTGGGCTCGACAAAAGCTACGAATATCTATAATTTTATTGCGGTGTTTGTTAATTTAGGTCAACAATATTTTGAGAGTTATGAGTTAAAACCTGCCATCTTAAGGAATACCAATTCCGTTTACCGTTTTTCCTAATCAAACTTAATAAGTCAGTTATAAACATTGAAAATTTTTAAAAAAAAGGTCAAAAAACCAAATAAGATTCAAAAACAAAAATAAATTGAAGTTTTATTTTTGCATATTCACAATATTTTAACTGTTAAATTCAAATTTCAAATAATATTTTCATTAAAAATCGAAAATATCTTGTGTTGTATTTAAGTTTGGACGCGAAATATTTTGTATTATTGAAATGCCGATGTAAGAGCTTGATATATAAATAAAAATTATTTTTCATTATTTGTGATTGATAATATAGGTTACAAGGAATTTTTATATGCAAAAAAATTTTTTAAAATTTTTTTTAGGGTATATTCAAATCTGTCAATTTGGTCAAAAAAGGCCATTTTTCGTTATAGACGGATCTAAGGAGCCAAAGACGGAAGAAACTAAGAAAAACGAAAAATATATATGAGATCAGGCCATCATGGGGATTCATTCTGTTTTCATAAAATTCACGTTTCTGACATTGATGTTTGTTGACCTGTGATTGGGAATATATATAGTATAAATATTATCATAGAGATTCATCTAAAATAGAAAATGGATGGTATTTGTGTAAGTATGGAGCGGATTTGCCTAAGTATAAATTTGAATATCCACATTACTATCACCTTTTTTTAAGTATCCGACCTAAAGTCGCTCCGGGTGATGACGTATTAGGGATGGGTAGCGCCGCTCCTTAGTGGCAACTTCGTTTGGGTTCCGGAACGAAGGTGGGCTTTCAAGTCCGTCTGCTGGTCTTTACTGATCGGCGTGTTTACGCGTTGTTTTTTCATTGTCCCGCACTCTATAAGAATAAAGACCTGTTCTCTCCGCGATTTCCCCTTCTCGCCATCCCTTTGTTGTTTCATTTTTATCCAAATCGAATCTTGGGATAACTCTTTGTCAGACGGCGTTAGGTTGTCTATAAAATCGGCTGGTTTCACTTTCATCCAACTAAGTGGATTGGGAGGTCTCTTTTCAGGAAAAGCCGCAGCACGGCCGAATAATATATCATTTAATGCGCTTGAGGACGTTCCCATTAGATTGCTGCATAATTTTATTTAGGGTTCAAATCCCACGTTCGACCAGACCGTTTGTTCGTAGGTGGTATTCCATACGCTTTAATCTCATTACGTACCGCAAACGGTTTAATTTCTACGGCTTTCCAGTGGTTGTTTCTTGTCGCAGATGGACTACATCTTTTTTTATTTCGAGGCGTAGATTATTTCGGTTTAGCTCGAACTCGTTTAGCGTTAATAAACATACTTGGGCATGCTATTTATCATCATTATCGAGACTGAAATTGGGGTTTTCTACCGGGAGACGGGATAGACAATCAGCGAAGTTTGTTTATTTACGCTATATGGGTAGAGACTTGTTCTCTCCGCTATTCCCAATCTCGCCATCCCTTTGTTGTTTTCTATTGTGGGCCGTGATTCGTCGGTGGTTTAGTATTCGTCGGTCGTTACGTACTGGTCGGGTTGAGAACCTTATTCGTCAATCGTTAAGGACCTTTAGAAGTCAATTCGTGCATTTATTGTCTGGTAGAGGACCGTTATCGATAGGTAGAGGACCGTAATCTTCAGGTCGTTTAGATTATTTATCCTCAGGTCGTTCCGGACCAATATCCGTTCGGTCGTTTAGCCCCATCGAGAAGACCATAGATCGTTCGGTCGTTCAAGATAATCGTTAAGAGTTTAGGCTTTATCAGGTCTTTCAGGACCATATGGTTCGGTGTTTAGGCCCAATGATCGTTCAGGCACCGTGTTTCTTGCCATTTTTTGGAGATTGGAGAACCATTTCCGGTCTATGTTTTGACCTTTCTCTCTGTTATTCAGACATCTCATATCCGTATGAATGAGATTCGATTCTTAATTAGGGGGTCATTTGCGTACTAGTTGATGCGCAATCGTTTAAGACCGTTCTGCTTGTCTTTGAGACAAATTCGTTGCTCCATCAATTTTTGTCTTGTTACGTTCTGTCTTTCAGACGAAGCTATAATTCGTGATCCCCGAGTGACATTGATGAGCATAATTGTAAGGTGCATCATTCGCTGAATATAACCCTTGTGCGTCAATCACTTGTACATGGTTCTTCCCTCAATTAGAATCAGTTTTCCACAAGAATAATCGGGCCAACAAATTAAAGGAAGTTAAATTTAATTACTTTAAAAAAATTTTAAATTCTTTAACTTAATGACCGCCGGGAGGTTCTCCTGGAAGAATCCAGATCCCGCCTCGTCGGCAATGTAAGAAGTGCTATATAACAAATTATATTATGTTTATTATTAGATATTTGGGATATAAAGTGTAAATATTAGCATAGAGATATCTAAAAATAGAAAATGGATGGTATCTGTGTAAGTATGGAGCGGATTTGCGTAAGTATAAATTTGAATATCTGCAATGTTCATAAAATTCACGGTTGTGCCATTGATATCTGTTGATCTGTGTTATAAGCTGTAAATAGGTTTTTTACTGCAAACCTTATTCGTTTTGAATTTTACGGGGGTAAGTTATGCTATTTTTTTAAAATTTTAAAAACTTATTTTTATTTAAATTTATAATACCGCTTCATTTTCATTTTTTTCTAAAAATAGTATTAAAAAAACTTTTGCTATCGGTATTTTGCGATACCGACGGTTTAGATAGAACGCTTGCAATAGGTGTTTTAATAAATAGGACCCATTGCTTAAATAAAAAAAAAGTTATAAATATAAAAAGACACGGCCAACACAGAAATTAGGAGTAAAATGTTAAAAATTTTTATTAAAATTTCAAAATTGTTTGATCATGGAGTGCGACATATGGCCTAATAATATTTGAATCCCAACACCAAAATTTAAAAAGATTTATGATTATCTTATTGGATTTAAAAACCTTTATATATTAATGCAGAAACGCTTTTTTGCATGTAAATCAGTGCTACAATTTATCTTAAATTCAGGGAAAGAAAACTAAAAAAGAATGAGCTTACTTTATTTCGGAGGGTAAAAAAAATTCTTTTTTTGAAAAAAATTTGATAGCTAAGTGATAAATAATATTTTCAAATTTTTTCACACCACAAATTTTCAAAGAGTGTCGGACTGAGGTGTTTCAGTATTGAGTTTAATTATTTAATTGTCCAAGCACAAATTTTAATAAAATCTATAGTTTTTTGATTTGTAATAAATAAAATATATGATATAAGCCGTAAGTAAATTCATAATCAAGTATTAAGAGTGGAAATATTATGTCACAATAAAAATATGTCTAAATTTCTGCAAATCCATAATCAGCCCAAAAATGGATAGTGCCTAAATTATAACAGGATTATCACACCAAACAAATGCCCTATTGTTGCCCAGGAGACAAGCAAAATTTGTCCCCCCCCCCCAGTCTGAATTGAAAATTTTCTTAATATGTGATTCACATTTAGATATATATGATCAACTCTAACTAAAATCGACAAATTTTTTCCATCAACTCTTAAATTGGTGCACTTGTAGGGTCGTTAGGTGATAAAAACTTAATTTTTTTTGACCGGAAGTGAATATGACCGATATATGAGCAAAAATATTTTTAATTTTTTTTTTCAAAAAAATATGAAGCGACTTTGCGCTTATGTATCATAAAAAAAGTCATATTTAATTTGAATATCGTATTGTTGGCTATCTTTGATGCAAATATTTAAAAAGTTTTTTTCCTAAGTTAGGCCACGGGCAAATTGAGTTTAGATTTTTGTTAAATTTTAAAAATTCTGAAAAAAATTTTATTAAATTTTTGAAAATAATTTTATTTCAGAAAAAGCATCCTATGTGCATAAACTGAATTTGAATTATTAAAAATTTGCGTTTAATCACAAATTAAAATTTTTCAAAATATTTAAATTTTCACAAAGTAAAATTTATGCAATGCACGTGCCTTAACTACAAAAATTATTTTATAGTTAAAAATCAATTTAGTAATAATTCCACATCTTAGAATTTGTTTCTTTATATGGTTTGTGTAATTTAATAATGAATCAAAAATTTATTAAAAATACACTTATATGTTTTATTCAATATATCATTTGTGTTAAATTGGTATTTAGTCTTGTGAATTATAGGCTAATTTGGCCCTATCATTCAAGTATCGTGGCTGAATTTATAATCATTCTTAAATTGAATTATTTTGTAAATGATGAGTGGTAGATTTGTGTCAAAAATGCGCAAATCAGTATTGTCAATTTTATTTTCTTATTTAAATAGTTACCAAAACATTAAAGTAAAATAAACACAAAAAACAAAAACTTTTTATATTTTTTGAAAATTTTATAAAATATAGAATTTTATAATGTTAATAAATATATAAATTCAACAGTAGTATAATCGGTATGACTTCCGAAAAAATTTAAGAAAGTAAATTATTTGCTTTAATTTTGGTTTTTATGCCCTTTGCACTATATGCGAATGTGCCATTGCCATTAAAAGTAAAAAAGCAGAACATAAGGGCAATTATGATATACCATAATAGTTAAATTTTTTTGATTTATATTTAATTAACGTAAAGGTGAACTTCAAAACCAAAAAAGTGTGATTTGCCTGTTTTAAAAACGACTTTCTAATTAACTGGCTAAACTTATAATATTTAACATTTACTTTATAGATAAAATATTTCTTAATATTATTTCGTAGCCTCAACTTTTTTTATTGGATTTTGACGCTTCTAGAACAAAAAAACCAAAGGCTGCGACAAATTACAAAAAAAGAGCAGAAAATAATTCCATTATTTCAACTGAATTTGTAATTCAATATATTATATAGATATTTTTGTGTATTCGTTAAAAACACATCTAGTAATATAAAACTTTGTGCAATGCCCAAATCCATATGCCTATTAAATTATAGTGATATTTTTACTTTCTTTAATAGGTATAATGCGTCTTTATGAAACTGTAAGATGTAAATAGATTTAGTTTTTTCTTTTAAGGATCGGTTACATATATATTTTATGCCTTGTTTTATAGTAAAACATACTGATCTATTTGTTCAATTCCACCTCAAATCGACAAACCTTTTTCTTTAAAATCACGGATTTGGCTGAAAATTGGTACACTGGGACCATAGGTGCTGATAAAAAACTAAATTTTTTTTGATCTAAGAGAATTTTGACCGAGATATATGCAAAAATTAATCATTTTTGTGCACAAAAAAATTTGAGGCAACTTTGCGTGCGTATCATCAAAGGTATTGTAGCTAGAATTATAGTTTTTCTTTTGTTAAGAATATGGGCTACCTTATACGCTAAAAATATTAAAAAAAATTATAAATTGCTAAAAAATTAAAGTTAAGTTTAGATACAAATAGCTTAAAAAACGTATTTTCAAATTTTTTAAGACATTCATAAAATATGGCCTTTAATAATGTTATTAAATATATGATAAGTTAGGAACATACATAATTTTAATTAAAATTAATTAGTTAATGAAACGTACCTACATATCTTTAATACTTATTTTTATTTAAACACTTTATGTAGAATGTTAAATTTTTTACGTTTTATTTTTTATCTATTATATTATTGTTATTATTGTGATTTAAACTTTCTTTCATTAAAATAAAATTTTTTATTATTATCATTTTTTTTATAATTATCCCCTCTATAAGTTTTTTAACTTAGCAAATGTGTCCTTTGCTCTGTATTAGAATATGCCAATATGCTAAATTTGATGGTATACAAAAATCACAACAGAGGCAATTATGTTAAACCATAATTTTATTTAATTAATACTATTATTTACAATAAAAGTGTGAGCCTCTCAAAAAATGGATTGGCCTATTTTTAAAATCGACTTTCTGATTAACCAGCCAATCTATTTTTAAAGGGCATTTTTAAAAAAAAATGTTTAATAACATTTAGTAGCCGCATCTTTTTCATTGGAGTTTGAAGGTTCTACAATAAAACCAAATTCAAAAAAAAACGGCAAATTTTAAGTGTCAAAAAACCAACGCTGATTGTAATCGTATTGGAAATTTTTCTTTTATTATATTTGCATATTTAACTAAAATAACCTATAAAATCAATCATACTTTGCCCAAATAGTATATACGTTATGTAATTTCAAAGGAAGGAGAAAAATTACAAATAAGAAGAGTGAAATTTTTCCATTATTTTAATTAAATTTGGAATTTATTATATTATTACTAAAAAGGAATTCTTACGTAAAAATACGTTAGGAGCACGTTTAGTTGTAAAATATTTTGGGTCAATGTCTTTATATTCCCATCAAATCAAATAACAGAGATATTCTATTCTTTTAAAGGTCTAATGCGTCCAGGCCCGGTTAGCTTTTCTAATTAGGGGAAGGCAGGGGGAGCAAAAAAAACTCGTGAAAGGGGGGGGGGCAGAAATTTTTTTTTGCTTCACAACTCGACGTTGAAGAGCCAAATAACAAACTTATAGAAAAATTGTTAAATAAATTAGGAAACGCATCTTTGTAATCATATAAAAATTTAACACAATCATTAGCAACACATTCTTTGTAATTATTAAGTTTTTTTTATCAAATTTTTTTTAGCTACGTCAATTTCTCTACACTGGACAACAAAAATAACATAAACGATCTTTCGAGGGTTTTGTAAAGTTCTTGCAATAACGATCCCGGGTTTAGATTTTTTCAATGCGTCCAATATTTTTAAACCGCGTCCAAAGTTCGAAAAAAAATTAACAAAACTTCTTTAAATATTAATTACCAAAACATCTATAGGTAAGATTCTTATAAACATATCTAAAAAAGGTTATTACTTAAGATTATTAGCAATTTACTTTTTTAGGATCAAAAAACGGATTTTATGACGAAAACCACTAATTTTATAAAAATAAATAAAAAAAAATTAAATATTATAAAAAAATTAAAACGCCTTTCGTTGATAATGAATGTTTTTTTATCTAAATATATTTTAAACTTTTGTTACTATCCACAGGTTTTATGATATAGAAGCCCAAATACCCCAAAAATTAAATAACCTCAACATTGCCACCAAATAACTAAAAATCTGAGGCATTGGCTAAAATTCTGATTTCATATTTGTAATCGACGCCAAAACTTGACCAAAATTATTGCCATATATGATGCTTAGGGTCGTCCAAATTTTGTTTCAGTGTAATGAATTTTCAATATTTCTTATTTTTAAATTTATTTCTATCTGAAAAAGGTAATCAAATTTGTAAATGGATTCTAAAGATTCTAATTAAATATTAATAAAAAATCTATTACTAAAAGAATCAATAAATAAATCAATAATATTAAAATAAATAATTTTTATTTTATCATTAATATTTAAATTATTCTCAAACTTATGAGTAGAAAAATAAAAATCAGAAAAATCTTAATGTTTAGTTTTCCTTATATCTATAAAAAAATTATTGTCATTTAAAAAAGTATTCTATCAAAACAGTTTTTAAATAAATCTGTAAATATATTTGTTCTTATTGTTTAATTTCTAACAAACAATTGTGTATTAATTAAAAGTTTTATAAAAATCGTTTTGCATCAAAATTGATCATTAATTATTTTTAATAAATTAAATGATTTTCCAAATGATCAATAAAAAAAAAATTTCTGATTATAAATATGGTCAAAAAACCCCGACGCTTTGGCTCTGTAACCTGATGATTAAAAAAAATGTTTTTATTTTTTGAAAAAGGAATATTTTTATCTAATTTAAAAAAAAATGGTGTTGTGACCACATTACCGATGAGGCAACAGCCGAAGTATGGTCCCGCATTCATTAACTTCCTAGATTGCATCATGTTGGAAAAATTTATGAAGGGGAAAAAAATATTAAAAAAATTTTTCCCTTCATTTAAAATTATAAGACAATCTTTTACAACAAGATGCAATCGGTAATTAAAGCAGTGAATATACGGGACATGGTGTCCAGCCTTTTTTTTAAAAAAATACTTGAACACCAACTTATTTTCGGGAATTACGTTCGCCCATAGCATTGTGCGATCAGGTTCTTTGGTTTTAGATTATATTCTAACAAAAGATTGTTGACAAGTGAGAAAATTTCTTAGGCATCAGATTTATGAATTGCTTTCACAAATATACAGTTTATATAACATCATATTTTTCTATATATCTAATAACAACAGAAATAATTTCTGTGTTAGTTAGATCTCTTTAGCGGACGAGAAGTGTTAATATGAATGAAAACACTTTTAAAAAAGTAAATATTTTTTAAAATAATAATTTTTTAGTATTTAATTTTATGGGGGAGGGAGAAGGGGGGGGGGAGGGCAAAAATAAAATTTCTATGTATTTTTTTGGGAGGGTCTAGAATCGTGCCTGAATGCGCCTTTATTTTAAAAGATGTAAATGGAACCAGAATTGTTATTTTTTAAACTCTAATAAGGTCGGATATATATCTATTTTATGCCTTTTTTTAAATACTAGTTCAAAAACATATTTTTTAAAATTAGTAAAAAATACTTAATGTATGTATTTTTTTATTATTCTAATATTTAATAAATTTCATATTAAAGTTAATTCTGCCCGTTATAATCTTTTCATGTTGTTAAATTCTGAGCCAAATCTGTTTTATGTATTTATAATATCAAAAAACCATATCAATGTGTATCTGTATCCTATAATATTTAAATTGGTTTGTTGAGATGCATAATAAAAGAATATCTGTTAATTCTCAATATAAAATAGGCCAAAAATATTCTAATTTAGCATTTTCATAATATTTAACGCTTTTTTGGCTGTTTTATTAAAAAACTAATTCATAAAGGAAAAAATGAATTTTTACAATTAACCTTATAATTTTTTCAAAAATCCTCTCAATATTTTTTTTATAAAATAAATTTAACAAATTTTCTGAATGTCAAAAATAAATATTAAAATTATGTACCATTTTTTAATATTGATCATCAAACTAAGAAGGACTAGTAAATGTTAACATATGTAAGCATACAAATTTTAAGTTTTTATTTTTTACACCTTAGAATTTTAAAAATTTGGAAAATTTTTGTTTTTATTTTATAAAAAGCTATGGTTATTTCAAATTATGTTGGGGGAAAATTATGTTATAACGATGTTTCATGTATAAAATGCAATTTAAAATTTAAAATTGGATCGGTAGTTTGCAATAAAGTTGGCATTTAAGTTGGGAAGAAATTAACGATAACAAATTTTTTCTCTCTCAAGTTTATTTCTTTTTAAACAAATAATAAAATTAATCAATTTAATAAAACTTTTATAGCCTATTATAATTTACCCTATGTCTAACTTATTATATACTATCAAATTTTACACTTTTCAATATTTTTATAATGCATGTAGCATATATGTGTATCAAAATTAAAAATTTCTTTTTTTAATTTTTAATAATTTTTTTTAATTTTTAATAAGCCATTTTGGTCCCTCTGAGTTTATATATTTATAAAGAACATTAAAAACTATATCTTAGCATTTTTTCGAGAAGAAATTTCAACGTTACGGATAGCCCTTATTAACTTTTTTAAAATAAAAAAATTCCACTATTAATACTATTAGACTTATAACCCCGATAGGTTGCATCTAATGAAAAATTTGCCCTTGAGTTTTTTTCTTCTTATGCCCACCTCCCCCCCCCCCCCCCCCCCCACTAATTTCGTCAAAAGCCTCCGGTCAAAAATTTCTAAATTATGAGGTACCAATCCATGAGATATAATTAAAAAGGGCGACTTTGGACTTCTTTGATTGAGTAATTGACCATATTTTAATTTGTAAGGTGTCAAATGCTAGAACTCAAGAGAGGGCTGAGTATATTTATCATTTAAATTTGGTCATTTGTAAAACAATACTAATGCAATATTAAGTTGCGGCCAGGGCTGTTAATATTACCCGGTGACCCATGGCGACCGGTCGGCGACCCACCGGCACATGCCCGGGTCGAAAATGGAATCAAAAACCGGCGTGTTTGGGTCGTTTGATCATAATTAAAATACCTTAAGCTTTAAAAGCTAAAAAGGAGTCAAATATTGGGTCTTATATAAAGCCGGATCTAAACATAAAAATTAATTTTCACTTCCGTTACTCTATCAGCTGTTATAGGCATTTATATGCATAATATACCATTTTAATCTTGTTTTTTCAGATATTAGGAAAATATCTAATTATAGGAAGCTATTTTATATTATTCTAATTAGAATTTACATAAGTACAGTAAAAATTTAGCTCAACTCCCTCCCCCTTCCATTTTGAGAAGATCGATTTAACAACACTTTGGTCTTTTTTAGAGATATAATTTAGAAATATTCAATTTTTTATATTAAAATTCTACAATGTGATTTGAAAAGTGACCCCTTGTCCACATCTAACCTTGATACCTCCCTTTTTCGGGATTTTAAAAAAATACTGAACAAAAATTTATTATTCTTGTGCTACTTTATAATTTTGTTATTCATTTTTTGAAACAACAATATATTACACTGGAGAACAAAAAAAACAACATAAACGATTTTTTGAGGGTTTTGTAGAGAATTTTCTTGCGATAACGATCCTGGACTTAATTTTTTTCCAATGCCTCCAATTTTTTTTAAACCGCGTCCAAAGTTCAAAAAAAAATTCGCAAAATTTTTATTATTATTAATTCTACAAAAAATCTATTGGCATATTCAGATTCCTTATAAAAAACATATCTAAAAAAGGTTATTACATAAAATTTTTAGCAATTTCCTTTCAAGTTATTTAGGATCAAAAAAAGGAGTTTATGACAAAAACCACTAATTTTATCAAAATGAAAAAAATAAAAAAAATTAAATATTACAGAAATTTTAAACGCCTTATTATTAATGAATGTTTCCGTTATCTTAATATGTTTTTAAACTTTTGTTACAACCCATAGGTTCTTTACTATAGAAGCCCAAAATACCCCAAAAATCGAAAAATCTCAACTTTGACACCGAATAACTGAAAATTGAGGCATTGGCTAAAATCTGATTTCATATTTGTGATCAACGCCAAAACTTGACCAAAAACCATAGTTGCCATAAATGATGATTAGGGTCGTCTAAATTTTGTTGTCCAGTGTTATATACGTATATTAATTTTATTGGTTTTACATACAAAATACCATATACATTGAACATAAATAAATAATAATTAATAAATCCTTCCAAGCTCTACACTTCGTCAGTTCAGACACCGTTTCTACTCCGAGACTGTTTCGGTCTATTGTTATCAAAATCTTCCACTGCTACTAAAAACCCGCTTGCTTTCAGCTGAGGTGGCTTGAAGGGTCAAAAATGATTTAGCAATCTTGAGATTTTAGGGTAAAGGTTTTTGTTCTGGGATCAGAGCAAAGGGTCTTCTCTATGACTAATAGGGCATGTCGAAACTCCGGAATTCGGGAAGGACTCCGATTCACCGGGAGTTCCAGGGGAACTCCATTTAAAAAACACTCCCAAAAACTTCCCGGAATTAAAACAAAAAAAACTCGAAAAAGTTTTTTCAAAATTTAAATAATGGCAGTTGCGACAATTCTGAAATGTCACTAGTTGCCTAAAACTAATAAATTTCAACAAAAATTACTCATATATGGCAGCCCGAACAAAAAAAATCGAATATATTTATTCACTGTTAAATTATAAAAATTTGCGACATTCAGGTGACATTAACTCAGCAGGCTTCATATTAACAAAATTCGCCAAAGTTTATTTATAAATAAGTTTAAAAACAAAAAAAAAACTCGAAAAAGTTTTTTCAAAATTTAAATAATGGCAGTTGCGACAATTCTGAAATGTCATTAGTTGCCTAAAACTAATAAATTTCCACAAAAATTACTCATATATGGCAGCCCGAACAAAAAAAATCGAATATATTTATTCACTGTTAAATTATAAAAATTTGCGACATTCAGGTGACATTAACTCAGCAGGCTTCATATTAACAAAATTTGCCTATTTATTAATAAATAAGGTTAAAAACAAAAAAACTTGAAAAATTTTATATAAGTCAAATTATAGACATTTGCGACAGATAGGTGACATCCAGCAGGCTTAATAATGACGAAATCAAAATTTATAAATAAAGCCTAATTGAAAAACTTTATAAAAAGATTACAAACACACGACCGCCCCAACAAAAAAAATAAAACAAATTCAATATTAAATTATTTGCATTTAGGAGAGTTTAATGACACAATTTCAGCAGACTTGACATTGAAAAATTTATTAATAAATAGTGCAAAAAAGTTTACATGGCTTAATATTGACAAAGTTATATTTGATATTTAACAAAATACAAAATACTAATTTTCTCCCACAATTATTTTCTTTACCTAAAAAACTATCGTCTATCGTAGTAAATACCTGAAAATTTTATATTGTTAAAAGGATTATTTTTAAATGTGTATCTGAAAAAAAAATCGGTATGTTCACTCACGAGCACAACACATAATAAATCCCTCTTTCTTTCCCCCTCTACACACATAAAAGGGTAAAAAATAATATTCCTTATTTTATTATTATTTTTCTACAAAACAACCCGGCGTTTGACCCGGTCGTTTTTGGGCGCTAACCCGGTTTTGGGTCGCCGGTGGGTTGCGGTCAGCGACCCGCCCTGGGTCAGATTAACAGCCCTGGTTGCGGCCCATGGGAAAACATGTCCCACTTTTCTTTTCCAATAAAATTGTTTTTTGAAACGCACAACAAAATTTTGGTGCGCTAAAAATGGCATTTTGACTATTTTTGCTTTCTGGCACGCTTTAAGTCAAATTTAATAAATAACAGAAATAGTGTTTGTTTTTTTGACGAAAAAATAATTTTGGAAAAAAATGTAATTACTTTAAGAAAATGTTTACTTAAAAATAAATTCTATAAATTTATAGTATACAAAACCAAAGTTGCAACGTTTGTTAACGTGCAAGGACTGAGTTTAAAATTTGAATTTAAAAAACGGTTTATATTTAAAAGAGAATATCCAAAGTATAATCAAACTTTATTTGAATGTGATGTAATGTTATGCGCGTTTAGATTTTATATAGTTTTTTTTTAAATTATTTTGAATTTCGAAAACAAATTATTTTAATTTCTTTAAAATTATTAACTCTAAAAATTTTCTTAACGCTTGAAATTAAAATAGGCACCTTTCAATGCAATTATGTCTAAAGAAAACATTTCAAAATCTTTGAAATTCTGACCAACTCACCGCTCAATGTGATTTTTTTAAAAATTTTACCCACTTTAAAAAGCATATAATTTATTTTTATAATCCGTTAATTGCAGGTTTACATCATACCTAATCGGGTACATAAAAATGGGGGCCAAATTCAAAAAAAAAACTCGCTATCTTTTCCGAAATTTTCATTCACCGTTCATTGTAAAACATGATCAAAAAGATACGGTTTAAATTTAAGGGTAAAGGCAATTCAAGATAATTTTTTAGGGCGTGAGACCTGTAATTTTTTTTAAATTTTTGAACATAGAAAAATTCTAATATTTTTTTCTCCAAAAATTAAAATGTCTATAGCGACATTTTGGTAAAATATGTTTATTGCCCAAAAGTAAACATTTTAGAAATTTTTAGTATTTTTTGAAAAACTGAAATCTAAATGCGCCCTTATAGTACAAATCTCAATAAATCTTTCTGTAGATAATATTAATTTACTCCTCCCACTGTTGTAGATCGTTCTCTTAGCACATGGCGAAACTCATTTTTTAATAACTGCGGCTTGTGAAAAAAATTTTTTTGAAGAAAAAAATTGAGCGCTTTTAATTAACATTAAGGTGGAGTGTAAAAAAATTAAAAATCTTTTTAAAAAAAATTTATGATTAATTATAAAGTAGGCATATCCTTGAGCAAATGAAGACATTCTCATTTTTTTAATAGTAGCCGTTAAATTTTTTTTTAATATTTTATTTATTCAAAAAATATATTTTTTTCCAGTTTTGAAATTAATATGAGTCGCAGCTAATTGTAGCATATTTTGTAATTAGTTTCATAGTTTAATTATTAAAAAAAATGATGAATAGGTTCGTTGTTCACATGTTTTGTCTTGTTTATGCAAATCAACCTTCCGGCAAAATCTAGTCGCCATATAAATAAATTTCCTATGATTTCATTCAGAAGTGTTAGTGCCCCTAAAAAGAATTTTGGCATAATAAATAGATCATATATATGCAATTTAGCAAATTTTATTTTAGGGAAGACCCGTCACCGAACAAGTTAATAAAAATGTTAAACAAAAGATAATATCATTATGGTCACAAAATTTATATGTATATTATGGAAATATATTAATTTTTAAAAATTTATCGTAAATAAAATAATCATATGGCTTAATCATAAATGTAAAATATATATTATGCAAAAAAAATAATTTTTAAGCGAATATATTGATAAACGTTAAACCAAACAATAAGAATTTTGCATTTATTTAAGTTAAGTTTTTGAAGCAAATAATATAAAATGTGTTAATAAAATATTCGTAAGTTATGTAATTAATAATCAATATTAAAAATCATCAAATAAAAATAAAAAAGTTTTTTAAAACAATTTTTTTGAACTTTTTTTATTGTATGCAACATGTACATGTGCTTAAGCAGAAATAAATATGTGAGTTAAGCAAACATAAAAATTAACATTAGTAAAAATTATACATATAATAAAACCCATAAGATTAAGGTAAGCGTTTTAATGTTTTTCTGAAAAATTCTGATTTCTGGCATAGCTGCTGATGTTAGTTTAATGCCTTTCAAATTTGGTTAATGTTGGTCTAAAAATAAAATCGATTAAAAATTATGTATAACTGTCTTGAGCGCGCATAAGATGTGAATAAAAAAAGTAGATAATAATTATATTTAGTTTTGGTTTTGTTGCAAGCAGTTAATTATTTTGTGTTAGACCTAAGGAAGAGAAGGATTGGTTTGGTGCGTACTGCTAGGAGATTTGTTAAAATGAATATGATATAATTGTGAAAAGTCTATAATTGATTATTTCCTACCCTTTTTTCTTCATTAAAATGAATGTTAACATTTTACCCTTTTTTTATCTATGCTTGTTTAACTAGCCCAAATAAAGATAAAGGTTCACCTCAATAAATATTAGTTCACAGAATATATTTATCAGGACTCGGAAAATGGTAAAAGTGTTAAAACCCTGAACGATCTTATTTATTTGTTTATAAATTTAAAAAGATTATTTGAGAAGTAAAAGCTTTAAACAATAATTGCATAGAAAAAATAATGTTAAGACGCAAAGTACAATACACATTTTTTAAGAAAAATATATTAAACATGCACAAAAATTGATAATTGCAATTATTATAAAGTTAAACGTTGTGCCTAATGGTTAACAATGCTCGACATATTTTTTAGATATATAAGCTATTGTATATTAAATTTTTCATCGTTGAAATTTATAATTTCATGTACCGATTTTGTTAGTTTTTGTTAGACCAGCTGTGTACATTTAGAAATGTATGAAAAAATGTCAAAAGTCAAATGAAATTGAACCTTATAAAAATATAAAATATGTAATTATTTTAAAAACACCATTTTATTTAAATTAAAATCAACAAATGTCAATGAAAAAGTTTGTGAAAAGACAAAAGCATACAACCACTTGATAACCTTATCTTTAATATATTTTCAGTTTTTCATGGTTTCTTTCGCTTTCGGCTCCTTAGTTCTACCTTAATCAAAAATTTATCCGAATTGACAGATTTTGCGACCTTATATCCCAAGTAAAAAATGTAAGATTTTTTTTTATGAAAATTTTTGTAACTTATTTTAGTTTAAGAAACTAAAAAAATCCCAAAACAAGATATATATTGTTTATAATAACTAAAGTGTTTATTTAAACTACAAATATATTCTTGTCCAGTGTAGGTTGGAGTGCCACTAACCTAATTATTAGAACTTAATAAACTATAGAATTTTATAGTTTATTTAGCATAAAAGGTAAAAGTCACAAGTAGTAAATTTCCTTACTTTTATTTGGTTGTCTCGACAAGGTCGTTTAGTTAGTATGGTCAAACTTATCCATTTTTTTCAAACTAATAAAGCCAAATTCTGAAATTAGGAAAATGGAAATTTATGAGGTAAGACCATAGGAAGTTTTTTGCCAGTGTCATAATATTTTTTTCCCTCATGGATATATTTCGACCTGTGTAAATGTAATCGGCAATCAGTATATAAAAATATTTTTAGAGAGACAACTCACTGATATTAAACGTTTGTTATCAATAACTTGTTATCTTTTGTGTTAACATACCATCATAGGTACCTAATGATGCTGCTATATTTATTTCACAGGCAAACAAATTTTGAAGTTAGAGCTATCTACAGATCAAACCTTTTATTTTAGGGGTAAGTCCTTTTAATTCTAATGAAACTTAGTAAGGCTACAAACATTAAAATTTAAAAAAAAATTAAATAAAAACAAAAAACTACAAAATAATTTAATATAGCAATTTGCGTATTTAAAAAAATTAAACTGTATCAAATTTGAAGAATATTTGTATTATAAACCAATAATAAATTTGGTCATATTAGGTTGTGCCAATTATATTGTACAAGTTAAATGTTAATGTAAGAGCTTGCTATACTTAGCTTTTTTTCATATTATTTAAATAATAATATATAAGTTACATGAGATTTTTATTTGAAAAAAATAATTGAATATTTTTTTAGGGTATTTTTGAGGTTGCAAAACCGCCATTTTAGACACATTTAAATAGCTGAAGGCAGGGACGTATTGAGGGGGGGGGGTGGGCAAAAGGGGGCCGTTGTCCCCGTTTAGAAATAGCTTTTTAATTATTTTTGTGCAATTTAACGCTAATCTTTATTTATTAAACAGAAATCGGAATATATGCTGGTATATTTATTATTTTTTGGCAATTTTGCGGCTTTATAAAATATATTGTACAATTATAATATCAAAATTTAGCTTAAGTTTTCTGAATTATCATTAAATACTATTACGTGTTTTTGTCATAATAAAATAAACATATAATACAACTTAATAATTATGTTTCATAATTGTAAATGTTTTATCTATTAAATATATAAAATAGTGATATACTTTTTATTATAATAAAATTATGATGCAATATAAATAAATATTTTATGCTAGTCATAATATGATCATTTATTAAGCAACAATGTAATTCATTAATTTTTCTCCTAAAATTTCTTGCCCCCCTTTCAAAAAAGTTCTGCCTACGTGCCTGGCTGAAGGTGTAAAAAACTACGAAAAATGAAAAATATAAATGAGATGAGGCAATCATAGGAATGAATTTATATATTTTTATAAAAATTATTTTTCTCGCATTGATAGTTGTCAACCTGCGTTACATCAGAATAAAATTTTTACTTCTGAAGTTAAAGTTACGTCAGAATATATTTTTAAACCCGCCTTCTCAATTGTTGATATAATATAAAAATGTATAAATAAAGAACTTTAAATAATCGAGTAATTAAAATAAAATATATATAGATATATACTTTTTAAAATTCAGGCTCTAAAAATTAATTCAAATAAATATCATTTAAAAATCTTAATCCTAAAAATACAAAACTATTTTAAATAAAATAATCTAATAATATAATTGTACTATTTTCCCACAATTGATTTCCGAAAAACGTCAACAGCATATTTAGTTTTTTCAAAAAATTCAATATAAAGTATTTTGTAACATTATTTAATATTACAAAAAATAATAAAATTGTTTTTTTTAGTTTTATGGCAATTTTATTAAGTTTGTGAGATTTATAAGGGTGTATTAAACAAGAATACTTCACATTCACCAGCTTAAAAAATTACTGCAAACACATTTTATTTTAATTATTCTTGTTTTGGTAAGCGAAATTAATTCTATGATTTCGTCTTTTTAATTTTTCAAGTTGCAAATTCGAATAAGTTTGCAAGTTAAAACATTATTTATGTGAGTTATTAAATTGCAAGTTGTGCTAAATCAAAACGATAATGTATTCATATAAATATCTTTTAAACATCAAGTATTTATTTGATTTGAGAATTTTCGACATGTATAAATATTCCAGTTTTTGTAGTCATTCAGACATTTAAAGCTCTGTGGGATCGATATGGACCCCAGGGCATGACTTAAATTAATATCTTTGAATATGTTGTTATATTCTTAAATACATTAACAAAATGAGTAATTTAAAATTTGATCAAATTGAAATAATTTGTTTGAAATTCTATTAGGCTACTTATACACCCCTTAATGTCAATTTAAATGTTGAAAACCATGTTATTGACTTAAAAACTAAAAAAAATTACACTTTTGTTTTATATTATATTCTTTCATTGTAGTTCTACATATTAAGTATATAAAGTGTTTGTATTTTAAAATAATGCTAGAGTTATATATTTAGCTTAAATTTATCAAGTTGTTAACGTAAGTTATAGCCAAAAAAATTTTTTTCGTAGTATTTTTTTTTCATAAATTTTTCCATATTCCTTAAGGCCAAAAAATGCGATTTAATCAATTTTGATACATTTAGTTTATTAAAAAGATTTATTTAATGTAGTTTTTTTTTACTTTGTGACAAAAGCAATATACATTTATGGTAACTTTTATAAATGAATAATTAAAGAGCACGCGTCTTTATTTTTAAAATAATAGAAAAATTAATAGCTAATAATTCTTGAAGTTATAGATGTTTAATTGGATTCCGCATTCGTGATACAAACTTTTTACTTCAGCATCTGCAAGTAAAACATAAGAGTCCTTGTTTCAATTAAAAATAAAAATTGATTTAAATAAAAACTGCTATTTTAAAAACGCACGACCGGTTTAACATAGGCAACTCAAAGCCAGCATTTTAAGGCGCCTAAACTCTTATTATTTTTTTTTATAAATATGCTCAAATTCTTATTATTTGTAGTAAAAAAGATGGCTTGAGGCCACCCAGCATTGCTTGGTGAGACCTTCCATAAACAAATTTGATCTGATATTTACCACTTAACTCTTTTAAGAGTTTGGCAGAATATACTGATTAAATAAAAATATTATAAATTTAAAATAACTAATATTTACCAGCCATGATGACATCATCCAAGACTAAGTAAAAAATAAAACGAACAAAATAATTTATTAAAAAGGGGCATATTAGACATTTACTACATATCTTCCTTTCTTGTGAAACAATCAAAGAGTGTTTTGAAAATTAGCCCAAGTAAAATTCGTATACTTATCTTCGTACAAAAAAAATTTAATACTAAAGTCATAAAAAAATTGAACAAGAGCCTCATTTATGAAATAAATTAGTTTTTATAATAAGTTCTATCCCTGACCCTGATTTAAGCAATTTGCTTTTTCAGTAGATATATCAATGGCCTCCTATTTAAAACAACAAATTTTCAAAGTTTTTTGGAAAGTGTCATTTTTATATTTTTATAAACAATATTCAAGGTCAAAATATTGATATAAGTAATATAGATAGAAAAAGATAATCTTTGTATATACTAAAAACCTATAAGGATTTTAAAAAATAAATGTGTAATGTTCTTATGAGGTAAGGGTATCACAGCATATGTAACATTTTTAAATTGATAAATTATGATTTTCGAATTTGATTGGAATGGTGTAAAAATAAAACAAATCAAATTACCGTCAATTCCAGCTTCAATTACTAAATATTTAAGATTGAATTTTAAACTGTATTAGTAATTATGTTAATTTAGGGTTTGGAGCATTTATTATTATTATAATTATTGTTATTTTTTTTTTCAAAAAAATTTCCGAAATTTTATTTAATTATCATTATTGACCATCTGAATATTTTTCAAATGATGCAATTGTCAAGCAGAGATTTTATTTGAACTCAGAGTGGTGAGCTGACATTTGAATTGTAAAAATGCCAGTATACATGCCATTACGAGTGGTAACTGTTGATTTTTTGAATTATATTGTAACAATTTTGAAATAAGTCTGCAAAATTCAAATCATTATGCCACTAAATATAAAATCAAATAATAAAATTGGCCAAAAACTTGATATAATTGAGGAGTTTAAGCTCCCCTTATTTGACTAGTCAAATGTGAGTTTGCCCTATACGAGTATTGTAACCTTAAATTTTAAGTTAAATTGGAAAAAAATTTAATCTATGTCCATTTAAGTATAGCTAGCAAAGCATTTCACCACTTCTTTATAATTTACTGCTTAAAATTTTTAAACATTGTACAAATTTTTTCTAAGTAACTTTAAAATTATTAACCTGCAAATGGCAGGGTGAGAAATTTGTGAGGGGAATGCTATGGTGAAGTCCATCCATACGAACCCCAATTTTAAACCTCTACTTCAAAAGTTTTAAAGCTATGATCTCAATTTATATTATTTTTAAGAAAAATACGTGCTATTTAATTATAGACGAATATTATTTATCATTAATGAATATTGAAATTTTATTTGACACAAAGTAGAACAAAAATTAAAAAAATTGGAATATTATTCTACTTACATTAAATAAATCATGTCAATGATTTAAATGTATTCATATTATTGATCAAATCGTGTTATTGTCGAGAGAAGAATAAAAACTAACTTATAACATTATTATACAATACAGACATTTTTTATTAATAATCAAAATTATTTAAATAAATAACTAGAATATAAGGTTGCAATTATTTTAAATTTTAATAAAGGGATTAAGTTGGTTTTTAATACTGAATGAGAAAGGGGGTCCCTATGGACCCCAATTCAATTTCTGATCTAAGCAAAATTTGTTATTAGACTTGGACGAATTTTAACTAATCGTTTTAATTATTATATGTTTAAGAAAAAGTCACAAAAATTTAGCAATATATGTTTTTAACGATATTAATTTTAAGATGTGCTGGGGTCCAAAAAACCCCACAGTGCTAACCGCGGGTTAATGATAATTAAACTTTGAATGCACATAAAATATTAAAAATAAAATATTACATTCACTAGCTTGCATAACTTGAATACATAATAAATTGAAATATAATGTTCTTAACATGCAAAAAATTAAATTCAATAAGCACTTATAAATAAAATTTAAAACAAAACAAATAGTGGTTTTCAAATAATATCAAATTAATTATAAACTTAGATCTAAATTTTAACAATAAGGCTCGGCAAAAACAAAAGAATTTTCGTTGTTTTAAATAACAACAAGTGGCAAAAAAAGTGCAAAGACAGAAACAAAAAAGCAGAGTAGAACAAAAACAACTTGAAAATCAACTACTAGAGACAAAAATGCTTTTTGTAATTTATAATGTAATTAATTTTGCATTTAAACTATATTAAATATATTACTATTAAAGAAACAATGAAGAAATGTAAATGAATCTACATTATTTTGAAGTTTTACACAAAATATAAAATATAAGGCTTTGCAATATATCATGGTTTATCAGATATCATACAATTAATAAATGAGTTTTTATGAAAATGACAAGTGTTTAAATCAACAATAGAAACAATGTTTATATTATTAATTAAACAAATTGTTTTGAAATACTGGCAGCACATATATATGTGGAAGATAGTTAATAGTTAATATCTGGCTTCTTCCTTATTTTCTATATGCTTGCACCTTTATTTTTAGAAATCATTAATATTAAGTGATATGTTATTAATACATTTATTTTGATGTTTTTGTCAAAATAATAATTTAAAGTTAAATTGACGGTCGATTAAATGTTTTTAAAATTATAAAATTTGTTAAAATAAGCTGTTTTAAAATTAAGTGTATCTAAATATTTTTTTATGCACTAATATGATCAATTTTATTTTGTTTTTATAATTTTTTATTGTTTGGAAATTATTATGACAACTCTTATAGTATTTACATTACACATATGCAATACACAATATTATAAATATTAAATAATTTGGCAGTAAAATACAGGCTATCAGGTTTTGTATATAATATGGCTGTCATAAAAGCGGCTTAACGTTAACTACTAACTATAAATAAATGTGCATACAAAATAACTAATGTATCAAAATAAAAAATGCAACAGCTTTTGATGGCCAATAAGTGTTTGGCTAAATACAAGTAAAATAAATAATAGAAAGTTGTTGCCAAAATAAGCAAAATCGAATTTCTGAGATAATACCTACAAATATAAAACATCTGTGCATCTTTTAAAATTCCGAGCCCTATTTATAAAGAAATTATGCTACAACTTTTAACAAAAGTATATGACGCTAATTAGCATATTGAAAAAGCAACTAAAACAATTTTTATTACAGAATTTTGCAATAACCCCCCCCCCCCCCCTTCCCCTCCCCTGGGTTTAGTTTTTCTCCCAATGCCTCCTTATCCTGCATCCAAAGTTCAGAAAAAAAATTGAAATTTTTTTTAAAAAGTTATTAGCAATTTGCTTTCTCATTTAAGATCGAAAAACGTTATGACAAAAACTACTAATTTTACAAAAACAATTTTGATAAGAATTATAAAAATTGAGGTAATATAATAAAGATAAAACAAAAACGTTATTTTATTAAATAAATTTTAAATTATAATTGTTGTGCCAAAATACAAAATAAATTTTATTTATTACTGATCCTAGAAATCAATTCGTTTTTTTTATTTCCATTTAACGTATAAGAAATGTGAAATAAAAAAATTTCTAAGATTAGTTTCCATCCTTTGTTTTATAAAAAATAAGTTATTTAACAATGATTATATTTTAAAATTCTGATAAGTTTAAAATATTATGTGTTACAAATGTCCAGGATTTGGTTTTCTATAAAATTAAATATATTTAAACTCAGATGTAAAAATTGTAAAAGGGTTATTAGCTTCTAAAACTTTCTATTGTTGCAACGTTAGCCACCAACTATTTTTAATATTTTTGTAAAGTCATTAAATTCGTAGTTTGTCGTAACGTGCCTTAAAATTGCAATCTTTGATTCATTTATTGCACTATTTTATGTTATAATATAAAATATCAAGTCAAACAAAACTTAACGTTTATATAGAGCCCTTTAGGAGCTGGTCTATGTAATTCAAATTTTTTAAAAAACATTTTACTATTTGGTCTATAAAGAATCTATCCATTTTTTGCTTATTAATTTTAAAGTTATAATCATAAATGCAGAAACAAAAAATAATTATGTAAATTTTAGGTGAATAATATATTGCCCATATATTATCAAATCGCATCCACAACAATTTGACATCAAAGTTACTTATCATGTATAATAATTTATAAATGGCTTGTTTTTAGCGTAATCGTTATCAGTTTAAAAGATAATAAAGTTTTAGTTGTTTTAAGCCGTGTCTTTTAATATTTTACTATATTTGGTTTTTTTCTCAAACCGCTTTAACTCTTTTATCAAAAGACCGAGGCAACAATGCAAAATACCTTGCGACTATAATTGGTTTGTTATCAGATTTTTTAAATTAAAGGTTGAAAGAGTTATCCCACTGATGTTTTTACAATAAAATGTCAACATTCTAGTGGGCATAAAGGAAAGCAAACGCTGTTTAGGCTGCGGCTAATGGAAAAAAGTTTTGACGAAAAAAAATTGCACGCATTTGAATAACATTGAGGTTAGTCTGAAATTTTTTTACCTAAATTTTCATTTTTTGATATTAGCCGTTAAAATTTTTTTTATTTTAGAAATATTTTTTTAAAATTTTAAAAAGCGTATTAGCCGCAGCTTTAGTGGCAAAACGAATGTTGCTTTTTTCAAAGCCAAATATATATTTAAATTAGAATGTCAGTATTTATCTAAAATTGTTTTGGCTTTACCCAAAACAAAAACAAGTTGTAATATTTTTTAATAATGCGTATTCCAAAAGGCTCCAAGATAATCAAAAATTTCATATTCAAATAAAAATTAAACATACCACAGGCACGAGCATAAAAATCAAAATTTTTGCTATGTATATAATATTATTTAGTTTATAAAATAATTGAGCAACTTTTGGCGCTTATTTATATATCTCAAAAAATATTTGGCTATGATCTATTAAATTGTGACCTAACTGATAAACATTCAAAATATTTAAAGCATGATGTTATAACATAGGTCAAAAAAGAAAGTCTGATTCTATCCTCTTTAAGTTTTAGTCCTATCGAATTAAAATCCGCCGGGTACTTAAATTAGATTAACATAACAATAACAAAATTAGTCTCGGCCATACGTTGCGGGATATAAATCACCTGTTTTTCTAATAGTTAGGAAATATAACAGAAATCAAAGATTTTATGAGATTCACTAAGGTACAATTATTAAAATGATTAAGAAATTCATGATTTTACCGATGAACAATCATATTATAAAATGAGCAACTCCACTAAAATCAAATTTAAGAAAATGAACAGCTATACGATGAAATTTATCTATAGCCATTAAAAAGGTCTGCGTTATTTTAATAGGAATCATCTTTTGATCTAAACAATGTTCATGTACAAACATATTTTCTCGATATAATTGATCATAAAGTTATCAATCGCTACAGCATAATATTTTCGAAGATTCAAAATGTGAGTAGAAATAAAGAAGAATGCAATATTTTGACAAAAAAAAACAAGATTTCACTAATCCCGAGCAATCTCACAGGTAAGTAGGCATTTAAATAAGGACGATTAAAGATGTACAATGCCACCGATTATCAACATAGCAATGAGCTCGATAATGCATATATGCCGTAACCAGGCATTTTAGGTATGCGTTATACGAAGAATGTGTAACCGATAAATGAGCTAAAATAGAAAACAACAAACCGCCTTTGATGTTGACCACAATAGAAATGATATTCAATTGACCGAAAACACAAATATCGTGATTGCTGAAATTAGTAATAAATTGTTCATAGAACAATAAGGTATGGATTAAATTATGCAAAAAGATTGAAGAGAATTAAATTAAGATGATATCATTTGCAATGAATGGTCCTAAAACTCTTTAATATGCCAAATGGCCGAGGAAATTTTAATCAAGGAATTTACCAAAGTGTCTGCATAAGGTACAAGTGCAACTTTTTAGCCACCATATAGCTTATTTAAACATAATATGGTACTGAAACATAATATTTAATTTATACTTTATTAACTTCATTGATTATTATTTATATACTCTGTGCATCTTAATGAACCGTCTACTATTAAAAATGGAAAATTATACCTAATATTGTCATATATCTATGCTATATTTACAATTTGCCTGGTGTTTTCACCTTATCCTCTGTAACCTTATTCACTCCTCACATTTATCAAATTAATTACAAAATTTTTTATCAATGATTTTATACTACCACTCGCTGAAAATCCTAAAATTCTTGGCGTAACCATTGATCCCTTATTTACATTTAACAAACATGTAAATACTATATCCGAAAAAGTTAACAGGCGGAACAACCTACTAAAAGCCATAGCCTGATCAACTTGGTGCCAAAATATGGAAACTCTTACAATAAATTATTAAGCAATATCTGGGTCGATTCCAAACTAAGCTGCCCAGTCTAACCATCTAATATCTAGCACATACTTTGCAAAACTGCAACATTCTTAAAATTCCGCTCTTCGCATCATCACAGGTTGCCACAAGCTCTCTCCGACTGAACTTCTTTATCAAGAAACCATACGTACAAGCCCATTGACAGATGTTAGCAGACCCAATACCTTGCGCCTTCCTTATCTCTTGACCTCGCTTGTCACAAGCTTACGCACCATCCATCCTACCCCAGCTAAATCAAAAAGACCCTTTTCACTCAATGCTTTACCCAAACCCAGCCTTTTATTGACAAAAATAATCCCACTAAATCATTAATCAAAGATATTCACACCTCTGCAGTTATTAATACCATAGCTCAACATATTTTTAAACGGCCAACTTTCCCGTTTATCTCCTTTAGATAACACTTAATCATGGAACATCCGTTCCCACTTTCAACTCCCGTCTGGACACTGCCATCTACTTGCAAACTTTAGAGCAGGTCTGGACCCATCTTTAAATAATAACTGCTACGACTGCAAATCAGCATCTGACGATATACAACACTGGCTCATATGCCACAATTGCGGGCCTCCTATTTCTCCTATAGATCTTTGGATCAACCCATCCCTAGCAGCACTCAAGCTTAATCTTATTACTAACTTTCAACGAATAGGGCAATAAACAACAGCAACATGATAAAGCACTTAATTATTTATACTTTCCCAATGTATTATATTTGTATTCTCGGCTTCTATAACAATTTTTAAATTCTTTCTTTAAACGAATTTTTAGTTATACTTCTTCTCTATAAAGGTGTAAAAAAGGGTTTTTGGGTCTACTGCTACCGATTATTTTATTTGAACCAATTATAGTCCCTTCAAAAGTATCGATATTTTAATTAATTTAAAACGTAGATCTACGTTTTAAAATAACCAAGGCAGCCCGAAAAGTTTATCAGCTCCCAATAGGTCTTTTAGGGCTGTCTATAAAAATATATTTCTGTTTTAGACAAATTATATTTATCTCAAATTGGTAATAACCATTGCTCCATTAACGCTCGTAATAAAAGTGCCAAAGCTCTAACAAGGGTATGGCGGCCTCAAAAAAGTAGAGGCCATGATTAGCTGGTTTTTAGCAGGTGTTCCTAACCCTGCATGCACCGTATAAGAATTACGGACAATTTAATTTCTCATATTAAAATACTTTTTAATAATTACGTGGAATCTGTACTTCTTAAAAAAATACTGGTGTATTGAATAATTCCAATCCCAATCTATTTATAGGCTATATTAATCGACGAACAAATTTAGCCACCCCTTTTCCAAAAAAAATAAAGACTCAATTAATTTTCAAGAGTAGTCTCATTAAAGAGAATATTTTTTTGCTATTTTGAATCTCATATCGTTATAATTATGAAATCAAGATTTTTAAGATTTAACTACAAGCACCCCAAAAAGCAAAAGAATAAATTTTTTTTTGGCTATGAATAAGGCTACTTAGAAAATTTGAGGCAGCTTAAAAACCTATTATTGTTAAATAAATAAAATTTAAACATTTTTAATGATAAGGCATTATAACAACTATGTATACGGAACCTTGGCAATTTTAAAAAATTTAGGATATCTTAAATATGACCATTAGCTAAACTGACTGTTTGTGACCTAAAAAATCTTAAAAAAAAATTTTGAATTCAAAATTTGTTTATATGAAACCTGGAATTATTATAAATTCCACCATTTAATAGGTTAAAATGCCACCCAAGCCAAAAATGGCACGATTTATATTTATAATATCAGTCAAAACAGAAGCATTTAAAAGTAAAAACTTCAATATTTATAACTTCCTGAATTTGAGTAGATCTGCTTTAGTATTGTTATAAATATTAAATGCTTAATTACCATCCAGTGCAAACTCTAAATTGAAATAAAATATATATCAGATTGATTAGTGTCAAACCACCTAAGAATATCTTTATGTTTTTACTCAACCTGGTTTAAAATATTGAGAATGAAGACTGCAAAATTTTTATGTTTTTATATACATATATGTTTTTTAATAATTTTTCTTATTTCAAGTGTGGCTCTAATAAAAATCATAAACAAAATTTTGTAGTTTTACCAGATAGAATAAATTAAAAATTTGGGCGATTATTTTAAACGGAACGAAACCTGGGGCTATTATAATTAACTTACCCAATTACGAAAATTTTTTATAGGAAGATCAATGCTTACAATACACCGATTCTTAGGTTACAGTAGCAATAAAAGAAACTCAACTCACAACTAAAACTCAAACACGGTATTCTGCTATTTAATAGATCAGGTAGGAATCACACAAGTCGACAATTATCAATGTCCGAAAAAAACCTCTATGAAATTAGAAATGAATACATCCCTAGGATGGCCTTATCTTATACATTTTTATTTTAAGTAGTTAGTTCTGCCTTCCGCATAAATCCGCCCATATCGAAAAATGGTTTTTTTGACCAAATTGATTTTGCGACCTCTAGATTACCCTAAAAACTCAAGATTTTTTTTTATATAAAAACTTTGTATATATTATCTCAAATAATGAGAAATAAAATTTTTTAAGGACATAATTTATTTATCTATTTAAAAAATTATTTAAAGTTTGAATCATCAAATAGTTTAACTCTTTAAATACAATAATTTTTTTCATGCTTTTTTGTTTTTGTTTACTTTTTGTTTAGACATTTTTTGCTAAAATATACACCTTCATAGTTATAATCTTGATTAAACAATAGTGAAAGTCTCCAAAAAGACAAGTTAGATATCTGTTGTAAGCTCATAATTCACATGAGCTGTTAATTGGCTTTCTAATTTCACAAGTCAACAATTTTTTGAAAGTTATGAGCTAACTACGGAGATCAGGCCTGCCATTAGGGATTTAAAAAATTGTTTGATGTTTTTCCTAATCAAACTTAAGTCATGAATAAACATTAAAAATCTAATAAAAAATGCCAAAAAAAACACAAATTTATTTTAAAAACAAAAATAAA
The DNA here is from genome assembly GCA_030555515.1 of Acutogordius australiensis. Classification (NCBI taxonomy): domain Eukaryota; kingdom Metazoa; phylum Nematomorpha; class Gordioida; order Gordea; family Gordiidae; genus Acutogordius; species Acutogordius australiensis. The sequence continues at coordinate 29,261,194 of CM060245.1, read as the reverse complement.
TTAGATTTTTTTTGCCTTTTTACAACAGTTAAACTTTTAAATTCACTTTAAATAATATTTTTGTAAAAAACCGATAATATATCGTGTCTTTTTTAAGTTTGACGCGGAATTCTGGCGAATAATTCTGTATTATCTTATAGATAATGTAACTGAAAATTTTTTTCTCATTATTTGAGATAACGAGGGATTTTTATAATAAAAAAAGATACTTTAATTTTTACTTTTTCGAATATATTAAGATAATTTGGTCAAAAAGGCTATTTTTCGATATGGACGGATCTAAAAATCCGAAGGCGGAAAAAAGGTAAACGAAAATTATCTATAAGATTAAGCCATCATAAGGATGCATTTTATTACACAAAATTCACTTTTTGACATATATTTGTAGACCTGTGTTTTAAATTTGATTTAGAATATTTAGTTAAAGTATTGAATAATCTAGAAATGCAATGATTTATATAAAAATTTGTGGAAATTGAAAAACAAAACACAACAAATATTTTTAATTAAAATTTAATAATTTTACCTGCTTCTTGACCTTTATATAAACAAATTTTAATGAAAATAGTAGCAAATAATTGTAGGGTGGGGGGGGGGGCGTGAATATACACTTATTCATTTTTTGATGATTGCTTTTGCCTATTTAAAAAAAATTTTTCATTAGGTAATTGCCTATTTGTTTTTACGACATAGTGTTTATAAATTTAATATGGATGGGTTAATGCAAGAACTAATTTATTTTTTAGGTTTGGCCAAAATAAAAGTTAATTCAAGAATTGAGCGAAAATTGGCTATTGACTTCGGCCAGATCCGATATCACTTAGATGTCAATTTTATAAAAGTAGAAACTAGCAAAATATTTTGAGTGTACATGGAAAAAATAGAATAGTGGGCAGAGTTTGATTTATTTTTTTTGCAAATTTTTTAAATAATAAAATTTTTAAAATTAGTGGAATTTAATCATTGTTTTTTACAACTCTTTACACGTGGTGAAATTCCAAATTCTAAGGACTTAAAGTTCTATTTTCTTAATAAATAAATGAACGCTATAAACGCAACTTTCTTAATGTGAACGAACTGGCTTTTAAATTATATACATGGGAAATCACATTAATTTGGCAGACTTTTCTATTATACGAGCATTTTCTATAGTCAAATAAATGACCAATATTAGCACGCGTTAAAACTTAATTTTTTATACAAAAATTTTAACATTCTAATTATTTAACCTTTAAAAAATTTATTTTTGAAATAGCATTATTTAAATATAGATAGGCATTTCATGTAAAAAAAATTTGAAACTTTTAATTTTTAAAAAAACCGAACGAAATCCAAACGCGCCAATAAAATATTTTTTTCCTGCTTAAACTTCTATCAATTATTAATTAATAAATCTTCATAATCACAGAACATTTTTTAGCTTTAATTTTTAGTCAATCATCGAAGAACATAGATAAATGTTAAATTAGCATCAAATATTATACCGACTTCCATATCTAATGTAATAAATCAGTTAATATTTTATGAGGTCGTCTAATTTCATTCAGTGCTGGGAAAACAATGAGCCAAAAAACTTTGGCTCATTTTTCCCCCCAAAACTTTAAAATGAAAGGGAGCTCCAAAAAAGGGCCAAAATAAGAATTTAAAAAAGCCTTTAAGGGGCAAAAAAAATTCGAAAAATTGATTTTTTTTAATAATGATGGGTGGGTATTTTTTCTTAAAGCTCCTAGGAGTTTTTTTTTGAAGAAAAGAAGCTTTTTTTAAACATGCCCCCTTTCTTTAAGCAAGTAAAGGGGCTTTTGTTTTGCCATGCCCACAAGTTTGTGAGAATTTGGAAAAAAAACTTAAAAACTTATTGTTAAAATGAAGCCCTTATTTTTTTTTCCAGCTTTGCGTGCATATATGGCTTATTTTTGATTATACCTATATCAATATTTTATAATTTTTTTAATTATATATTTGAATTAGTTTGTAAACAATATAGAAAAGAAATTCATAAATCAAGCAAATGTTTATTGCCCAGGCATGCGACATAAATAAATATTATCCTTGATGATTATCCCAAATTATCAACTACAAAATTTTTTTTAAAGGGGGCATTCAAACTTCATTTGTTTATATGAAATATTTGAAATCTGAAAATTAAAAATTTTTAAACTTTAAGTTTACATTAAAAATTTTTAACGATGGATACAATATTATCTAAAACTCGGTGCTATAATCATATTTAAAAATCCTGATAAAATTTACATTTAAGTGTATTATTTAAACGTATCTATCATTTCACCAAGGCTTTTAAAAAAATTCCGACGTTTAAAAAATTTTTTAACACTAAACCAATATTTTTCCTACGATTAAAAAAATTTATTAAAACTTGTATAAAGTCTCGACGCATCCTAAAACTTTTTGTTAAATTTGTTTTTCGCCGTCCCAATTAATTTTGTTTCTGTTGTATAACCTAAAATTTTAAATTATTTCAAAAGCTGACTATATATTAAAGGGAAATTTATATTAATTTGATCTCTTATAAACGCCTTTCCTCCTTTACAAGCGTTTAAAAAGATATATGGTAAGCGCTATATTTTTTTTTAAAATAAGTATGAAAAACTTACAAAATTCGTTAACAGGCAACTCTATACATTATAAATGGAAAATTAGATTTACCTTTGCCGAAAAAATATTTTAGGGGGTACCCCCTTTGATCATAAATATATGAAGTTGATATTTATTCTTTCAAATAGGGGTGCCCTTCTAACACAGCTCAACAAAAATTATTGTAAGAAAAAAAAATTAATGAAAACATAAAAGCAACACAAAGATGGCCTCATCTCATACATATCGTTATCCACTTCCACCTACGGCTCCTCTCATCCGTCCATATTAAACAAAGGCCTTTTGATCAAATTGAAAGGTTTGTAGTTAGCTTAAGGTTAAAGTGAAATTAGCATAACGGTATGGAACTAATATAGGGTTAGTTTTATGATTAAATATCCAAGCTAATATGTTGGTTGACCAATCAAATTATTTTCGTACATGTTTGGTGTCACCAGCCTATACTTGCATAAATTTCCCGTTTTCAAAAGTTTCTTTTACCATTAGCTATATTCTTAAGTCTTTTTATTAAATAATTGCCAGTTTGACTCTATTGATAAATTTTGCGACCTTGAGAATAGATAGATAAAAAATGAAAATCTTTTTATAATATAGAAATTTCTTGAGACACATTTGGCTTTAACCAAAATATCACCCATTATCTTTGTTCAACAAAATATTTTTTAAAGTTTAAATTTTACAATCAAATGTTTTAAATAAAGAAACAATTTTTTTCGATACTTTTCTGTTTGTTCTTTTGTTTTTTTAATTTTTTCTAAAATCAATGTTCATAAGACTTACTAAGTTTGATTAAAGAAAAAAGCTATACGGATTAGAAAAAAACTAAGATGGCAGGTTTGATTTCTGTAATTAAATCATACAAATTTACTCCAGTAGTTGAATAATTTTAATTAAAAAATTTAAAAAAGTTTAATACTAAAATGATTTAAGAATTCTTATAATTTATATGGTTAATTCCACCTCAATCCAACAAGTCGGAAAGTTATTTCGTTTGATTTGGCTAATATTTTGCATGAAGGTAGTAACTAAGGTCATCTAATTAGAAATTTTTTTATCTTAAGTGATTTTTGACGGAGATTGGGGCAATGAAAAAATTACAAGGTAAATATTCACATTTAATGCAACTTTGAGATAAGTCAAAAGGTATTATAGCTAGAGACTAAATTTATTTTTATTTTGAGGAGGACAAAAAGGGCTATATTGCATCTGTTTATTACTTTAAATGTGTTATTTGCAATTTTTAAAAAACAATTAGTTTGATATAACTAAAAAAACGTATTTTTAAATTTCTTGAAAAATTTCTTTAACACGGTATTCATCATTAATATGTGAAAATAAAAGTATGGGATCGACAGAACTTTTAAAAAAATTAAAAAAAAAATTTTCTTGGATTTTTGGACAAAATTTTGCTCCTACTACTATATTGAAATATTTGAAAGTGCCAAATTTGATTTTAAATAAAAAGGTTAAACATAGGGGCAATTATGTTAAGCTATAACACTTTTATTAATTTGATTCATACTAAATTTTTGAAAGAAAAAGGGAACTTCATATCAAAAAAAATAATTTCTAGTATTTTAATTCTATCTTCAAAGCCGACTATATGGGTTACTACCAAACAAATTTTAAAACTTAAAAATGCATTTTATACATAAATCATCGCTCCTTCAAATTTTAAAATGTAAAAAATTAAGAATTAAAATTTGTAGGCTTACATTTGTTCCTTTTTAGTTTGATAAACAATATTAGAAATTGTACATAATTTCTTTGGTTAAATATATTGTATAAAAAAAGGAGGTGTTAGAAAAAATAATAGGGTTGAAAGATTTAGAAATTAATTTTTTCCGTTATTTATTAGTTTTCAAATAAGACAGCCACAAAAACGTTAAATCGGATAAAAAAGTAAATTAGAATATTTTTGGTCTATTTAATAAATTTAACAGTTGTTCTTTTTTAATGCTTATTTTCAATATAAACGTAAAAAATTAAATATTTTATAAATAGCAGTGCTATGGTTTCATAATATTATAAATACATAAAACAAGTCAGTTTTAGGGTTAAATAATTTTGATTACGGGCATAATTAGCTTCAATAATGAATTAAGAAAATAATTCAATTTATTAATAATAAATAAGATATAAACATTCAGTATTTTTTACAATTTTCGAAAATGCCAAATATGTTTAAAAAATGGTATTTAGAACAAGGCATACAATGTGTATCTTGAGTTTAACCAATTATTCTAGTATTTACGTATAACTGTTTTGTAATAAAGACGTATAAGACCTATTTAAAAAAAGGAATACTATTATTTTATATAGGCATATGGATTTAGGCATTGCAAGTTTTTTACAACTAAATGTGTTCCTTCCACATTTTTACACAAGAATTTCTTTTTAATAAAAAACTAAATACAAATTTCATTAAAATAATGGAATAAATTTACGCTTTCCTTTTTTAAAATTTTTCTATCTCTTTTTTTAGATTTTTTTTAGACAACGTATATACTATTTTTTAAACACTTAAACAAACAAATATTGATTTAATGGGTTTTAAAAATTATTAGTTAAATATGCAAATAAAATTAAAAAAATTGTTGCACAGAAAAACACAATCTGCGTTGGTTTTTTGACACCTGAAAACTTGCTGTATTATGACTATAAAAAAAAAAGTTGACTGGTTAACCAAGTCGATTTATCAGGAAAATTTTCATTTTTTCTGTTTTTAAGGTTTAAATGTATATTAATTTAATAATAGTATTTATCAAATAAATGAAAATATTATGGTCTAACATAGCCCCTATGTTCTGCTTTTTGATAACTATAAAATTTGACACATTGACATATTCTAATAGAGTGCAAAAGGCATAAATATGTCCTTGAATTAGGGCAAAAATTAATTGTGTGTTTTTTAATAGCTTGTCGACCTCACACTTTTCAAACCATATAATTAATATAATTAAGGGCTATTTTTAAAAATTTTTAAAAAATTAAAAGATATGTTTTTTGAGCCATTTGTATCTAAACTTGGCTATATTCTTTAAGCAACTTTAAGAAAAAATTTTTAAATTTTTTTTTGTGTCTTAGGTAGCCCTAATTACAATCTTTTAAACAAAAAAAATAACTCTATCTACAATACTGATGGTACTGCGCGCAAAGTTGCCTCAATTTTTTTTTTGCAAAAAATGAAAGATATTGCTCAAATCTCAGTCAATAATCACTTCCTGTCAAAAAATTTAGGTTTTTGTCAGCACCCAAAAACTTTACCAGTGTACTGATTTTAAGCCATAACTGAGACTTGAAGAGAAAAAGTTTGTCGATTTAAGTGGAATTCATGTATATTTATTGTAAAAAGAAGGGTATTAGTTTTTTTATTTTTCATGCTAAATTAATATTTTGATGTTAAATATAAAAATTCTTTGTTGTTTTTTTCAAGATATATGAGTTTAGAAAATCAAATTTATTTTTACGTTTCTTGTTCTTTTGAATTTAACATGGGTGAATTTTTTGTAATTTTTTAATTTATCTTACTAAAAAATAGATATAAAATAGAAAAAATAGATTAAGCTAGATATTTGCAATTTTATTGAGCCGAATTAGACTTAAAAAGATTATTGGCAAATAAATATCTTGAACCTAAAAATGTTGGGAGATATGTTGTATATAATAAATTATAACCTGCTGCGTTTACTAAAATAAATAATGTGGTAATGTTAGCACATTGTGTTTTGCACAAAAATTTAATAAAATTATGTTACCAATAAAAAATAGATACTGAACTTAAAAGATAATTTTTGTTAATAACAAGTTGCATGCTAATTATATGTGCAATCCCCGTATAAAAAAAATACTATTTTTATTTATTTACGTATACAAAATTATGTAAATACAAACAACCTTATCTTTAAATGTAAGCATTGTTTAAACTTATGTTAATTCAGTAGTTTATCTTCTATGCAGGTTTATATAAAAATTTTAAATCAAATTTTTTTAATTAGGGTACTTTTAAATTATAATTTCAATAACTAGTGCTAAATTTTAGTTAAAATAGGGCGGAAAGGTTTTGTTTAGTTTGTTTACGACTTAAATAATTTTCTAAAAATCCAAAAAATTTTCGAAAAAATTTATTGACTGTAATGTTTAAGATTTTATGTTTTAAAATTAAAAAATAAAAATTAGCTTTAGTTGTTTAAATATGGCAAAAGATTTCTATATCACTTCAATATTAATATGTAATTTTTTTTAGCCATGTGACCTGGGGTTAAATTATTTTATTGCTAAGTGTTTATGCTTGCTAGAAGTTTCGTTTTCCGATAATGTTTCAATATTAATAGAGGAAGTTGTATTTTTTGCAAAAATCCTGAATGAAAATTTTCTGGTAAGCGAGGGTTGTCTAAAATGACGAGAGTAAACTAGTATTGTAAAACGGAAAAAAAGTATTTTATATATTTTGAAGTCACCTAAACGTTTGACCAAATAACATCAAATTTATTAAAAATTCTGGCCTATTCAACATTTGTTTGTCCTAGCCTGTGGCTTTGCCTTTTTTTGTTTGAATTTTTAGACGGCGGAGTTACAAACTATTAAAAATGCATCATAGGGCTAATTAATTGAGAAAATTTTAAAGACATATTCTTATCTATTAGCAAATTACAAATTAAATTTTGTGCACGGCATATTCAATTGCGTGAGATAAATTTAAGATTTTGAATAAATTGGTTAAGCACTATAGAAAATCAGATATTAGTCTACAATTATAACATTTATTACTTGGAACCACTAAGATAAAAATATAGAAATGATTAAAGTTTGTGATAGGTATATATATAATAATAATCCATGTTTACGGAATATGCTTGTAAAAATTTACAGAATTTTTTATAGAGAACTGATATGAGGGCCTTGTAACCCAATGACCTTAAAAATGACCAAATAAAAAATTCACTGTTTTAGGACCTCCAATTTTTCATAAAAAAAATTATTTTTTACTATTTGATTTTTATCTAAAATAATAAAAAGAAATTCAATATATCAAACTTTCCACATAAAAAGTTTATAGAATATTTTACAGTTCAATTTATGTTAATTTTACATTATTATTTGTATTTGAGAAATATCTAAATAATTTCATTTGTATAATTTGCATTATTCATTTCTAAATTTTTTTTTACAAATCTATAATTATAGAAGGGAAACGGTAAATAAATATATATAAAGACCGAATGCACATTGGCCGGTTTTAAATAAATAATTAGCAATGAATCTTTTCTGGGCAGCTGTTATTTTTTTCTTTTACCAACATTTGGCACTTATTTAGTTATTATAGGCTGCCAAACCAAACACTAAAGGCCATGTAAAACAGCATATCGTTTTGGACCTTAAAAATAAAATCTCATTAAAAAAAGGTGATATAATACACAACGAAGTTTAAACGTGCGAAAGAGTTGATCAAGATCAAAATAAGGCAATTAAATTAAGCATATATAATTGTTTAGTGGAGGCTTATAGCAATTAAAGGGACCTATCCTTTAAATTAAATAGAATCGACACGTTAAAGACAATGCATAACAATCTAAAAAATTGTAACAAAAGCATATACATATATGTATAGTTTTTTTTATATAAATTTATTTTTACCATTAGGTTCTAAAACATTATTAAATGAATCATTCTAACATTTTATATGATTCTAATCATAAAAAAACATTTTGCTTCATATGTAATGACTTTTGGTCATAACAAGATTTATATTTAGATAGGAGGTTAACCCGCAAATGGACCCCACAACATTTTGAATATCTATTAAGATATTATGTATTTTGGGTAATAATTTTGTGACTTTTTTAAATATATAAATCAAAATTAGTAATTAAAATTTGGTCTAAATTGAAATTAAAAATTCTATTGGGGTACGCTTGGACCCCATAATCTTAATTTCACTGCTGAAAACTATGATATTGCCTCAACTTAAATTTAATTAGAATTACTCATTTTCTAAGTATTTCTTAAACAGTTTAACTTATCAAGTATATAAAATGTTTGTATTGTATAATAATGATAAGGATTGTTTTTATTTCTGTATAAAATATCTGGTTTTAAAGATAATAGCCTAAAATAATTTTTTAATTCGTAATATTTTTTTTTAATTTTTTAAAAATGTTCTACTATACCTATATTTGATTAATAATATTGATAAATTTAGTAAATTAACAAGATTTATATGATGGAATATAAAAAAATAAAGTATTTTTATTTTTTTAAATTTTTTTTACTCTGTGTTAAATAAAATCTACGATTTACATTAATAATAACTGATATTAGTTAGTATTAAAGAGCACGTATTTTTCTCGAAAGTATTAAAATAATAAATTTCATGGCTAATAAACTCTTGTAGTTATAGAGATTTAATTGGTTTCCGTATGACCAATATACCATTCGCGTTACAAATTCCCCACCCTACCGTTCCCGAATTAAAAAATATTTTTTACTAACTTGCTTATGCCTATAAACAAGTTTAAAAATGAAAAAAAATGTTCATATTTGAATTCGATTATCATTTAAAATGAATATATAGTACAATAGGCGTTTTAGCTTGCGTTTAATACCTATTCTATAAAATAAAATTTGTTAATTAATCCGCATCCTCGTAATTGTACAATTTTATGTGAATTTCTACGAAATTAGTGGCCAACCAAATTTAATAATTGAACCCGCGAATGCTTGGATCAGAAATTTGTAACGCTAATGCAACAGTAGGGTTTAATACGGACTTCAATTTTAAACCAAATTCAAGAGTTTAAGAGCTATAAACTTTATTTTTTCATAATTTTTACGAAGTTAATTGCTCTTTAATTATAAATTAATTTAAGTTATGATTATTGCATGATGTAATTTTACAAAGTAGAATCTAAAAAGTTAGAACTTTCAAATTTATATTACATTTACGCGAATGGTAGGGTGAGAAATTTGCAACGCAATTGCTATGGTAGGGTCCATACAAACCCCATTTTTTAACCGCTATAATTTCAAGAGCTTCTATGATCTTCTTTTTAAGAGAAAAACGTGCTCTTTAATTATAGTCTAATAAAAACTATTTGACACAAAGTAGAAAAAAATCTAAAAAATAAAAATTATTTATTTTTTTTTATTACATTAAATAAATCACGTCAATACCTTAAATGAATCATTATTATTGATTAAATCTGTTTTTGCGTCTAGTAGATTTAGAGAGTTTCATGAATAAAATTTTGATTTGATATAAACTTTATTTTTAGCTATTATTTACCATAAAAACAAGTTTTTGAAGAGAAAAAAAATAATTACTTTTATTATAATACTACACAAACATTTTGCATATTTAATAATTAAAATAAACTAAAAAAAGAACCAGAATAAAAGGTTGCAATTATACAAATTTAACCAGAGGAAATAAAATGGTTTTAAACATTGCATTTCATAGAGTCGGGTCCATATAAATTTCAATTCAATTTATAAACTAGACAAATTTTGTTATTAAACTTAGACCAAATTTTAATTACTAGTTTTTTTTACTATATAGAAAAAAGTCGCAAAAATTTAACCAATATATAATATTTTTTAAGATATTAAAATTTCAAGATGTGCTAGGGTCCAGACCCTATAGTGCTAAACTAGTAAAATAACTTTGTCAATAAATTATATATAAACTATATTAATCAAATCTTGTTTTTACCAGTTATTATTTTAAATTGATATTTTTAGAAGAAAAAAAATACTTTATATTAATATTTTATAATACAAACATTTTATATACTTATTATGTAAAATCGTAACTAAAAAATAAGGTTGCATGAAGCAACATCATTGTTTAATATTAATATTTACCATAGAGGGTCTATATGAACCCCAATTAAATTTCCAGTTTCTAAAATTTTGTTATAGACTTAAATAAAGTTTTCATTACTACTTTGTGTATTACATATTTTAAATAAAAGTCACTGTTAATTAATACATAATATTTTTGCATTTAAAATTTAAACAGTGCTGGGGTCCATATGGACGTAACAATGCTATTCGCGGGATAAATAAAATAAAGAAATTTATAACTAATACAATTTTATCTATTTTTGAAATTTCTACTAAAACGTCATAACGTTTGTGTGACTTAAATAATGTTAAAGGAAGATTATTGTAACTTTTATTACACAGGTCAACAAATATTAATGTCACTATGGCGAATTGTATGAAAATATAAAAGTATCCCTGTGATGGCCTTATCTCACACATTTTTTTCGTTTTTTTTAATTTTCTTTCGCCTTTGGCTCCTCACATCCGTATCGATAAAATGGCTTTTTTAGCAGATTTTGCAACTTTGAAATACCCTATAAAGAAAAAATTTAACAATTTATTTTAATCAAATTTTCTTTAAATCATCTGAAATAATAAAAGTAAACTTTTTAGTATATCAAGCACTTCTATTGTCTTTTAGATAATACAATATTACGCCATAATTTTGCGTAAAAATATAAATAAGACAGGATATATTCAGTTTTTTACAAAAATATTGAATTCGGAATTTAACAGTTTAAATGTTGTAAAGCAAAAAAAATTCAAATTTGTTTTTGTTTTATACCTTTTTATGCAATTATTCTGAAATTTTTAATGTTTAACCAAATAATTTTAATGAAAAAAACAGATTTTAAAATCATTAAGATGGCAGGTTTGATCGTAGTTTAACAATTTGCTGACCTGCGTTACAAAATGTATTATGTTTGAATAATTAAAGGATAGTTCGTAGTGATAATTAACCCTGTTTTTAAAAAGTGATTTTTAAAGAGTCAAATATCTCATTCATCTAATAATTTCTATATTTCTCATTTTCTTTATTCCCGGTTTAAAATGAAAGAAAAAACTACTGCGATAGGCTTTGTTCATGTTAAATTGCCTTTTTAAGTTAAATAAAGTAGCTACAATTTCTATTAATAAAAAAGTGTGACAATATATTATAAAGCTGTTATTTTTATTGAAACTAAACAGCAAGTTTATGAGCCCTATAGCAAAAATAAGTCACTGCTACCCTACCAAAAAGCGATTCAAAAAATGAGATTTATTCATACCATAAGGCAATATGAGTCCATCGTCGAAATTCATGAGGTATTGCGCTAAAAATTAAAATGAATGCTATAAAATAATATATAATTTGTGCGGATTATAAGAGATAACCTATAATTTAATGTAAAATCCCAAATTTATTTTTTTATTAATTAATTTATCATTAAATTATATAAAAAGAAATGACCAAAATAATTAACCTTGCATTGGTTCTAAATGTTTAAAACAATAAAAGCCTACTATAGATCTTATCATGAATTAGTTTCACAAGCGCTAATAGACATACCCATAAATTTTCGGACAAACATTTTTAAAAGTTCAATTAATTTTTTTTATCAGCCAATAACTTGACAGCCTCATTATTTGAAGGCGAGTAATAATTTTTAACAGGACTGTTAAGTTTGTAGAATTTTTTTAAATTTATACCTAGAGTTGCAATTAGCAAGCTTTATAATCAATGAATATTCACTTTATTGAATTACATTATTTTTCACAAGGTTTAAAATTCTTTAACATAATATAATTCGCTGAACTGTTGCTTTGAGCATGATTCCCACAAAGAAATATAGAAGGTGCTCAAAATTGAGCTGGACACGTAATATCTCAACCAATGTTGAAGACCATAGCTTTGACGAATAAGATTTTCATGACAAGAAACGTTAAGAAAGACTTAGAAAGAGATTTTTAATGAAACAAGCTTTAGAAATTTTCTTTTATATAGGTTAGATTTTGTTTTGAATTGGCATTTATTATACTACGTCAAATTTTTATTAAATCTAAATATTAACTTTTAAGTAATAATTTTCGTTTAAATTGAATTTTCAAAATTATTATTCTATGTACAAATAAAAAGATTAAAAAAAATTTTTTAGCGTTAAAAATTGAAATTATTTTAAATTTTATCAAAAAATCAAAGAAAAGGGTTAAAAAAACTTATAGAAGAGTAGGTTTATTACACTGGACATCAAAATATGGACGACCTCAAGCTTCATTTATGGCAACCAATAAACTTGGTAAAGTTTTTGGTGCTGATTACGAATATGGAGCTAGAATTTTTTTATGCCTCAGAGTTTCTGTTTACTTAGGGTCAAAAACGCCATTTTGGTCATTTTAGAGGTATTTTGAGTTTTATTAACTTGATAATTAAAAAAGCAAAAAAAAATTAAAAAAATGTTTTGAAAGAAAAAACATTCATTAACAACTCAAGGTATTTTGATTTTTAAAAAATTTATATTTTTTTTTTTTTAAAATTTATTCATTTTTTCTCACACACCTTTTTTGAGACCCAAATTTTTCGTAATCCTATAAATTACTTATACAAACTTTTCTAGAAACCTAAATATTTTAGTTTTAAAGGTGAAGATTTTGTAACTTAGCAACAAAAATTTACAATATAAAAAAAACATTATGCACTATTTATTTAATCAAGACATGTAAAACATAATTAAAAGTTTTATAGGATTCATAAGTAATTATATTTTAGAACATGAAAAAAAAAAGTTTAAATTTATGCACTTATTTTTCGTCTAAAAAAACAAGTCGTAACAATGAAGTTAAATTAGAATTAGTTGTTTTTAACACCTTTGGTTCCTGAGATCCGTTTATAACAAAAAATAGCCTTTTTTAGACCCAATTGACTGATTTTGCGATTTCGAAAATACCAGTAGAAAAATTTGAGACTCTTTTTTTCATATGACTAAATTATGTTTATCATCCTAAATAATGAGAAATAATTTTTTTAATATATGCTCAGCCTTCAAATAATACCGAATTTTTTGACATTTCTAAAATTTTTAATATTTGTGACAAACTGAATTTGATAATAAAAACGGTAAATGGACTTAAAAATCTTGCGGCAGGTTTGATTTCTGTAGTAAGCTCATATCTCGAAAATTTTTTGACATATGTAAAAGCGAAACTTTATAGCCATATATCACACTAAAACTTAACTAGCCCAAAAAACCAGCCGGTTCCCAACCTAATTAAAATTTAAACTTAACACTAACCCTAATTTAACCCTAACCCTAAATCAATTATAACACCTAAACATCCCCTAAGATTAACCTAACCCTAATACTAACCTAATATTAACCTAATTCCCAATTAATTAAGAGTATACAGGTGGCGCTCGTATATTACTATTAAGCCAAAAATTAATTATATATGCGGTATATATCAAAAGAGAGGGGGGAAATGAGAGCGTGCATAAAAAAATAATGGGGATGAAGCGTAAGGAGCAGATAAGGTGTAGGGTCAGTGCTAATTAAGTGCAAAAGTTTAATGAACTTATAAATAACATTTTATATAGAGATTTTCAGATGTAAATAACTAGAGTTCTAATAAAGCAAATTAATTAATTATTTTTATAAACTATACTCTAAACGGCACCTTTTTTAATTTTTCTAAAGTTTAGAAATCTTTTTTTTTGGATTTTGAGGTCATTTAAAATTTTATGGAGGCATCAGTAAAAAAACTAAAAGCGTCATCATAATTTGCAAAAAATTCTAAACAAAAAACTAGTAAGTATCTTTTATGTTTTTTTGTTTAGACCTGCTATACGGTTAAAAATTAAATAATATTCTTTTAAAAAACCGATAATATATCATTCCCAATTTAGGTTGCCAAACATTTTGTATTTTCTAAAATGTTATTGTAGCATAACATACTTAAAATTTTTATTTTCAATATTAAGATTAAAATTATTTAAATATTATTTAAAGATTTAATTAACAGTTTAACAACTGTGAATATGCAAAAAAATTTAATTTATTTTTGTTCAAATCTTTTTTGTCTTTTGACTCTTTTTAAATTTACAATAATTAGAGTTGACTAACTAATTTAATTAGATATACGGATTTGAAAATAATTGTCAAGTTTAATCTCTGTAATTAGCTCATAATGTCAAAAATGTGTTAACTTGTTTTATAGATTAAATTTTATTACTTTTCTTCATACAACAAAAGTAATTATATTTTGTTCCACGCTTAATAACAAAATTAGTACAGAAATTATAAAAGTATATGCATTTTTTATTATAAATATAATGGATAATTGGTGAATTATTGCAACAAATATATTGTTATTATTTAGACTAAGTATTATGGTTTAAATAAATTTTTTATACTAGCATAGCCTAGGGATAGGCCACTAGACGTGAGTAATTTTTAAATTAAGATTATATAAATACTAAGTAAATATATTAATAACCAAAATTTTTATATAATTATAAACTATTTTTGAAAGTCATTTTATCGATACATAGATTAATTAATTATTTAAATATTAAATGAAAAATAAAAGTTTTAAATTTTCACTCTTGTTTTATGTCAAGTAAAAGCTGTAACAATATTTTACAATTATCGAACCCGTAAAACAATTATACACGTGTTATTACATGTTAATGTTCCGAAGATTGATTATAGTAATACAATTGTAAGCTATAACCACGCCCCAACAAATTTAAGGATTATCATAATTAATTCAACAAAATGATGTTTCACTATTTATTCAAATTAAATTTTTGCAATTTAGATCATAGTTTAATTTATAAAATTTACCTTCGGGTTCTACATGGGCAAAAAAAATAAGTTAATAAGTGTTTACCAAATTCTAAATATCTAAGCTTAATTATAAAAAAATAATTTTATTTAAATAATTTTAATTTTATTACCTTTGGAGATAATAATTAGTTTAATTTATTTATGCTTAAATTAAGTGTTGTTATAATAATTCTTGATGAGAATTATTTAGCTTATGCTCATCACTACAAAATTTCATAATAAAAGAAGTATAATAAATAATCAACCCATTAATTTTTAAATAATTTATAACCCCTCAAATAAAATATAGATAATAGTAAATCAAACCAAAAAGCAAAGGCTCTAAATGTAAAAACATAAATTTATTATTATATTGAATCAATATTAGAAAAATGTACAGAAATATTACGGTGCCTTGGAATTTTTAGACAAATATCATAGGGCCTAAAATTTTTTATTCTACAATAACAATGTCTCCATCTTTATAATAATTAGGACGCCATGCATTTTGAGTTACTTTATCAAGCCTACAGCATTTGCAAATTTGGCTTTGCATTCCATAACAAAAATTACACGAGAGTCAGTTGATAGATAAAAAACGGTGTAGGGAAAAATTAGAAAAATGTAAAAACTAAAAAAAAAATAGAAGAAAAGTTAACTAAACCTAAAAATATAACAATAATGATTTTAGAAATACAAAAAATAGAATAGAATATATAATTTAACTGTTTTTAGATAAATATAAGTAAAATAGTTAATTGCTGTATAAGTTTTTTATAAGCAAACGAGAATAAAGATTTTTTGTTTAGGCTAACAATGTATTAATCATTTAAAAAACAATTGAATTTTTAGCAGTCGATCAATGCTAAACATCAAACTTAGGTGCCAGGGGTGCACATCTTGTTTGGTTCAGCAAATTAAAAATAAAATTGTTCGGAAATTATTAATTAAACAATATAGATAGGTTGTCCAATGTGGAAAAGTTGCAAAATCAGGTCCTTTTAATTAGCTTACTCTATTATTAACAAAAGTATAGGTTCTTAGTGTGTCGTTACAATGAATAATTAAAAAAAAGTCATGATTTAAAAATTTTGGAAATATATCTGGGAAAATTATTATAACATTTGGCATTGATAATTTACATTGAGTTTAATAATTTGGTTTTTTTTATTTTTTTCTATCATATTACAGGTTTAAGCTGGCTTCAAAGACAAGAATTGCCAACTTAGGGATCCATTTACCATTTTAGTTAAACTTCATAATTAGCTATAAACATTAATTTTAAAATCATGTAAAAAAACAATATGCTAAAATAAAATATTAAAAAATTTCTGTATTCAAAACAGCCGAACTGCTCATTTCAAACTTAAAATAATGCTTTTGTTTTAGAGCGATTATATGTTGTGTCATATTAAGGGTGCCATACATTCAGTATAACATAATTGTTGATAGCAAAAAATTAAAGTTTTTATAATCATTATTTAGAATCTTGAGTTATATGTGATTTTAATTTTAAAGCATATTAGGGTACGAGTTCCTAACATTTGTCAATTTGGTAAAGATTGGCCATTTTTTTGATATATACCTAAAAAAATAGTTTAAATATGGAAAAACTTTGGGAAAAAATGATGAGGTATAACAACATGTTAATTAGTCTCATAACATCATTTGATTAGTCATTAATTTTTGTAAACCTGCATAATAAGTTTTTGGTATTTAAACAACATTATTACGAGTTATTCATTTATACATGTATTTAGAAAGGCTTTTAAAAGGTTGATTATAAGAATTGAAAATTTGAAAGTAGATTTTAAAATTCCCCAATAAAAAGAATTGGAGGCATTGGGATGGAAATAAGTTAGGATCGTGGTGATTATTCACTTCAAACCCCTGTAAAAATAATTGATGATGATTTTGTTGTTATCAAATGTTTGTTTTTTGATATACCTACTGCTATATTCTGTTGGTATCTTAAATTATTTTTAAATAATTTAAAATATTTGATTGCTATATACAGGATAGGCCATGATAGAATAACATATAAACGCGTCTTTATATGTCTAGCTTGGCTTTTTATTAATGCATCAATATTTTGCTGGTTAGAATTTTAAAATTGTTTTGAGTTATTTTCTAGAATATAAAAATGCCCCCATTTACTTTTATTTGTTGTTGTACCCTACTCTACTCCAAAAAGTATAGTGGAATTTAACAACACAGGTCAACAAATATTAATGTTAAAAAAAAGACTTTATATATAAAAATTTTAAAAATAATATTATCATGGCCTTATATTATAAATATCTTTTAATTCCCGTAATTTCTATTGTAGGCTATTTTGCTATGCCCACATCAAATGCCGACCAAATTGACAGATTTTGCATTTTTTATTATTTATTTTTAATATTTTATAACATATTAACGAGTTTATGAATTAATAAATTTTAAATACCTATAATAAAAAAAACGTATTTTATTTATTAAAATTTAACACTCATTTTTCCAATCTCATAGACGAGAAATAAAATTTTCAACTCTGCCAAGCACTTGCATCAACAGTATTATACAATAATGGCACCTTAACTTAAATTCAAAACAGGCCCGATTCTAGCTTTTCCCTTTTAGGGGGGCAAAAAAAAACTCGCGGGGGGAGGCAGAAAAAAATTTTTTGGTGAATTAAAATTAATTGTTTTCACTAATATCAATTGCTTAAAATATATGAGATTTGAATTAATTGTAAGTATAATTTTATCTTTTGGTATCATTGCGCAAGAAAATTAAAAATATGATATATATGAATGATAAAAATAAATTATATAAAACTTTGGATTTTAGAAAATGAAAAATAAGATTGATTATCATGAAAATAAAATGTATAAGTATGCTAATTTGGAAGAATATATATAAAAAAACACTGTTTAGATCTAACTAGTTATTAATATTAGGGTAAAAAATTAAATAAAACATGAACATAAACGTTAAATGCGCATAAAAAAAGTTTGCAACCATGTTAAAATTGTAAGCAATAATTAACTGATTATGAGCAGTGTATTGTTTTGATCAAACTATTTTATCTTAGAGGATTTTAATTGAATTACATTATTCATCAAAATTCAATGCCCCTAGTTAATGATTTTTCGTGTTCTAAAAAAACCAAATCACCTTTAAGCAGGTTACTACTTGTCAGCCGTTATTATCCTTCTTAAAGAAGAAAATGTGGCCTCACAATTTGACGTTCAAGAGCCAATTAACAAATTATAGGAAAAATGGTAAATAGATTAGAAAACGCATCATTGTAATCATATAAAAATTTAACATAATCAATAGTATGACAATATACTATGACTAAGAGATTCATTTTCTCGAAAATTTAGTTATATTTTAATTTTTTATTTTTTAATTTATTACATACCGGAAAATACCATTATTCAAATAAATTTACAATTCCGTTTTTTGGCTACGTGAATTTCTTTTTATAATGAATTTTCATCAATAATACTTATTTTTAAAAGAGGCTTTAATTTATTTGTATCTAAAATAAAGGTTAATCAAATTTATAAAAGGAATCTAAAGATTTTAAACAACTATTATTGGTAAAAAATCTATTATCAAAATATAAATAATATAATATTAAAATAAATACTTTTTATTTTATCATTAATATTTAAAATATTTTCAAACTTATGAGTAGACAATAAATAAAAATCAGAAAAATCTTTAGGTTTAGTTTTTTTTATTCCATAGATAAATTATTGTCATTTAAAAAATATTAATCTCAAAACAATTTTTGAATGAATCTTAAAATGTATTTTTATTTCTTAATTGTTTAATTTCTAACAAACATTAGTGTATTAAATCAGAAGTTTTAGAAATATAAATCGTTCTGCATTAAAATTGATCTTTAATTATTTTTAATAAATAAAATAATTTTTCAATTAAATACAAAAAAAATAAATATATGATTGTAAATATAGTCAAAAAACCCCGATTCGGCCCTGTGACCTGAAGATATAAAAGTTTTTTTATTTTTAATTTTTAAAAGAGTATTAAATATTTCTGTGTAATTTAAAAAAAAACAATGGGCAGGTAAGTGAGTAACCACACCACCAATGGGGCAACAGCTGGGGTATAGTCCCGCATTCACTAACTACCTTGATTGCATCATTTTGAAAAATATATGAAGGGAAGAAAAATTATCAAAAAAATATTTCCCTTCACTTAAAATAAGACAATCTTTTACAAGATGCGTGGATATACAGGACATGGTGTCCAGCTATTTTGCTTAGAAATACTTGAACACCATTTCCCGGGCATTACGTTCGCCCCATCATAGCATTGTGCGATCAGGTTCTTTGGTTCTAGACTATATTCTAACAAAAGATTGTTGTTAACAGAGAAAATTTCTTAAGCATCAGATTTATGAATTGGTTTCACAAATATAAAGCTTTCTGTAAAATCAAGAGTTTCTATATATTTCTGTTAGTTTGATCTCTCTTGCGGATGAGAAGTATTAATGAATAAAACACTTTTATAAAAAGTAAATATTTTTAAGCTAATATTTTTTAAGTGTTTTTGACGGAGCAAATTTAATTATATTATGTGGAAGAATTAAAGTTACTATGTATTTTTGGGGGGGGGGGGGGGCAAACATAAAATTACTATGTATTTGGGGGGGGGGGGGGGCAACCAAAAACTTTTAGGGGGCACTGCCCCCCAAAAAGGGGTCTAGAATTGTGCCTGATTCAATATATCACCATTTTTAAATAAAATTTAAAATGGTAATTAATTGTTTGAAATATAATTTCCAAACACATTTTTGTTTTTAATTCTTTTTTATTATTTTTACATTTTTACTGACCATTTATGGTCCAGGTAAACAAAGTTAAATTAGAAAACGGTAAACAATTTGAAACTCCTCAAAAGATGACAGATATGGTCTAGATAATTTTCAAAAATTTGTTTACCTATGTAATTAATTGCCAAATAAAAACTTTTGTCGAGTAATATTTTATTAAGTTTTTATAAAAGAGCAAAAGATATTTTGGAGTGCACCAGGGGGGTATGCCGAAATTTTTTAAAGAAGGAAAGAAATTTTTTTTGAAGGAAAGGAACACAAATTAAACTTCAACATTGATATTTTATTTGAAAAAATAATTTTATAATTTTGTATGTTTTCCAAAAAATAGCAATTTTATTAATTTCTTTTCCCTTTCAAATTTTTTGTATGTAAATCTAGCAGCTGGTTGCATCATAAAAAATAATGGGGCGCTTGCCCCCTTTTGCCCCCTTTCCATACGCCCCTAGAGTGTACGTATTAATTAGGTGCAGTCTGTATAATGTTAAATAATTTTTTAACAGATTAAAGTCTTCTTTTATTAATTTTCAAACTGGCCAATATTATCTTAATTTATACAACATACATTTTCATAGCGCCAATCTAAATATAAAATCTATACCCTTAAAAATGGTAGATTTTTCTTTTTTGAATTTTGTATACTTATTAATTTTACCGCAATACTTTCAAATATAAATCGATTTTGTTTTTATTTCATGGCATTTGAGCAATAATAAACCCGTAATCTTTTTTTAACACAAAATAAAAGTTGCACTTTGATCTTAATTAATAAATATATGTACAATTGAATAGATAAATATATCAATGGTGATTGGGTACGTTATGTACCAGGCCCTTTGCCATTTAAAGGTGTGAGCAATTTTTTTTATTTTATGACCCTATCCCCGTAAGTTGCAATGACAAGCCTTTTGAGGCTTCCTAGGTTTCGACTTAGTTTTCATTATTAACAGTCGTAGTTAGCTCGTCAATACTTATGATTGGCATGAATAACCAGGTTAATAAATATTGTCAGAAAAATTTATATTAAATCATAAAAGCATACATATACTTTATAACCTTATATTAATTATCTTTTTTCTGCCTTCGGCTCCTAAGTTCCATTTTCGGACAAATGGCTTTTTTGACCAAATTGACAGATTTTTCGACCTCGAGAATATCCATAAAATGCAAGGTTATCTTCAAATAAAAATTTCCAGCAACCTAATACATCTTAAATAAAAAGAATTAAATTTTTTAATATATTAAGCTTTTCAGTAGATACAGATTTGCGTTCAAACTCAATTACGACACTATATATTATCGACATTATAAATATACTATAAGAAGTTTGTTAACAGAAAAGCTGTTTTAAATATGCTAAAAAGTTATTATATTTCTTTTTTTTGTTTTGACATTTTTCTTTTAATGTTCATAGCTGACCTACCGGGTTTAATTGAAAAAAACATTAAACGGATTTGAAAATAGCTAAGATGGCAGGTTTGATCTCTGTAGTAAGCTCATAATTGTTAACGTGTAATATTAGGTCGCAAATATTTAGTTTTATTTTTAAAACTGAGTTCTTTTTAGGGTTTAATAATTAATACATATATTATTCCTGTTTTAGATTTCAAAATGGTTACAGGTCCAAAGAGTTATGAGCAAACAAATTCTATAACCTGCCATCATAGAAATTTTCACAAAAGATTAAAAACAAATTTTAAAACAATATTTTATGCATTTACACTAAACTGTTAAATTCAAATTTTAAAAAATAATCCCGTTTTAAACCTACAATATATCGGATTTTAATTAGGTTGTAGTGCTAAAAATTTAGGAGAAAATAGAGTCTGCAAATTAGAAACAATTGAGGCTTAGGAAATAATGTTTTATTAGTAGCGAAACCAGGCCAAGAGATTTGTAACTCAATGTGATATAAGAGCTCGATAAACTTAAAAATTTAATATTTCTTATTGATAAGAATTTATGTTACAAAAATGTTAATATGAAAAAATTTCCTAAATTGGAATATTATCGAGATCGATAAATTTGTCAATCTAACCATTTTTGCGAAATGTAGCTAATTAGCTGAACGTGAAAGTAATGTGGAAAACGAAAAATAAATATGATTTAAAGGATATAGATATCATTTTATGTGTCAAAAACTTTATTTTGACATTGCCTATAATGCGAATAACTTTAAGAAATGCTTAATAATGTTTTTCATTTGATAGCTTCACTCGAATTAATGAACAACGAAGTCAATATTTTTTAGTAATTATATAAAAGTATTTTTACTAATAATTTTTTTTATATTTGCTTTATCGTGATGGAGGTCATAGATGATAAGTAAAGTTATTTAATAGTTTAACAATCTATTACATTATTGGGGATGTAATTTTTAAAAACTAAATATAAAAAAATTGATAAATTTTTTGTGCGATCAAGAAGAAACAAAATTTTAAAAATTTACATGGTTGCTTGAATTTTAAAAACATTTTATCGTTTAGGTTATCAAGAATAAGACACGGTTTAAGTTTTAGTTAGATTGTTTGTATCCTTAATACTTTACACAGAAAAACACTTAAGCATCATTTATATATATGATGTAAATGACTTGTTTATCCTGATATTTTAGTCATCATGGTCTTACTAAACAAAGCAACATTAATTAAAAAATATTGTAATTTAATTATTACCTGCGTATTCTATAAATTATAAAATTATGCAAATTGTTTAAATTTTTTAATTATGCTTTAATAATTCATTATTAATAATCAATTAATATTTCAATAATATTAAGCACCATTAAATATAAATATGCGGATTTTAGTGATACAGCTTCTTAAATGCTATTTTTTTAATTATTTTTTTAAAAAAGGCTATTTAAAATTCTACTAAAAGATATGTCATAAGAATGTCGTTAGTTTTTATTTTGGCTTGCTGTTGTAACATGTCTTATGGCAATCTTTCTTACTGTTATTGATTTCTTTCTGAAGATTTAATATAAAACTTCTAACACTCACAACGGACGGTTATAATAAATCCTGTTTTATATAGGCTTTGACAAAATATTTAGATAAATCTAATTTAATGTAACATGGGTAGGATGCAATATTACATGAAAAAGCTAAATTAAATTTTCCTAATAGCAAAACAATTTTATTTTATATAAAATTAAGAGAATAATATCTGATATAGCAAAACAAACAAATATTCAAACCCTCTGTTTTTATATAGATTAATAGGAACATTAAATGTAAAATTAATTATGATACAGAAATATAACTTTTTTTAATGAGAATCAACGCGCAACAAAAAACCAAATCAGATGTCAATAGTTATTGGGGCTAATTAGCCTAATAAATTTATCTTTACCATTTTTTCCTGAACAATTTTTTTGATATATTTGCATATAATTAAAATTTCAGTTTCTTAAAAATGGTCCATTTTAAACTTGTAAAATCCTATTGTTGCCAAAGATAAGCTATCAAAACATTTAATATAATCATATCCTACAAAATAGATTTTACAATTCTGAATTTTTCGCAGAGATTGTGGCAATCAAAATTATATAAAAAAATATAAATAAACTAGATTTATAGATGATTAAATTCATCAGCATTTAATTTTATTCATTTTATAAAAAAAATCATAATATTTAAAAATGATGACACATTGGATTTTTTAATAATTACAACTTATTGTAAAAAGGGGGGCCCTCAACTTTTAATCTGCTTAAAAGCCGGAATTATAACAAAATTAAAAAATATAATTTATTTTTTTTTTAATTAACTCAAATAAATGGCATACTCCATTAAAAGGCTCGATAGAAATTAAAATGAGAAAAGGCGAAATATTTATTATGTGAGTAAACAGTAATACGTCAAATAATAGACTTAATATATTATAAAAAAAGAGTTAAAAGAGAAAGTGTCAAATCTGATGAAAAAAATTATGCATAAACATAAATAATTCCAAGTAGTAAAATGTTTAAATAAAAAACATTAAATTGATGTTATTATGCGCTTGCAATACATATATTTAGCCTCAGCAGTAATCTAAGTTATAAAACCTCGAAGAGCTAGGAGTTAACGACTATGAATTTAACTTTAATTACTGACATCGACGGAAAAAAACGTAAGCCTCTATAAACATCTTTACAACGAGCTCTAGAAAAATATATCTCATAATTTTCCGAAGGTCAATTATGTTGCACAGTTATAATAAAATCTGGAAAAAAACAAATATTATTATTTCATTTTTTGTCAAATGGCTCCTGCTATTCACATTCATATTATCATTTTCTATGTGTCTGCCCAGCGTTAAACCAGACAAAAAATGATAAAGTGATATATAAAAGCTGCTGTCATTACATCAGGGGTTATAAGCAGGGCTGAGAAAAAAAACTAAATGGGCTTTTTTTTATAAAGTTTTTGGGTTTTTTTTTCCAAATGCCCACAAACTCGTGGGCATGGCAAAAGAAAAGCCCCTTTTCTTGCTTAAAGAAAAGGGGCATGTTTAAAAAAAGCCCCTTTTCTTTAAAAAAAACTCCTAGGAGCTTTAAGAAAAAATAACCCACCCATCAAAATTTTTTTAAATTATTATAGAAAACATAAAATGGGTTTGTTGGGGCTCTTTTTAAGAGCCACTTTTTGTGGGTTTTTTTTGCTCCTTTTCTTAGTAAGGGCTTTTTTTAAATTCTTATTTTGGCCCTTTATATTTGCCCCCCTTTCTTTTTTTATGTTTTAGGGGAAAAAATGAGCCAAAGTTTTTTGGCTCATTGTTTTCCCAGGCCTGGTTATAAGATAATGATAGTCTGTGTCAGGCCAATTTGGCTCACAGATTTTACGAATTGCAAGGTAAAAATCGACCTCTTTTTGGGCAACCAAGAACACATTAATGCTAATTTAATCAATGTCTTGCTCCAGTTTTTTCCATCAACGTCTATTACACTCAATCAATTTTTGAAAGTTTTGAGCTTAATACAGAGATCAAAGGGCCATCTTACAGATTTTCGAATCGGCTTTCAGTTTTGTCTAATAACTATAAATATTGTAACTTTTACAAAAAAAATGTTAAAAAAACAAAAAAGATTTAAAATAAATAACAAAAGTAAATTTTTTGCATATTCTCAACAGTTAACTGTTAAATTCAAACTTTAAATAGATAATATACCGTGTCGTATTAAAGTTTAGGTGCAAAATAATCTGTTATCTTAATGCATATATAAGAGCTAGATATAAAATATTTTTATTTCTCATTTATCTAAGTTGATAATTATAAATTACAAGAAATTTTTATTAAAAAAAATTTTGATTTTTTTTCAGAACAAATCAAAGTGAAAGAACCTCAAAAAACAAAAAAGAAATAAAAGCCATAATGTGGATGTATGCTTTTATGTTTTTATAAAGTTATTTTTGCTGACATTAATATTTTTGACCTGTGTTATTAAATCTTCAAAGTCATAAAGTGCAAACTTATTCCTTTTAAGGTCTTATAAATTTTCCTATAATTGCCTAAATAAAACAATCTTATATGTTTTTGCCATCACAATTAAAATTTTTTATTTTTATGTTAATACCTCTATAGAGGTTAACATAACATTACACAATTTTAAAAAAATATAAAAGATTCAAAAAATATTTAAAAATTATTTCTTATTCGCAACAGCTACTGGTAAATTCCCAATTATTTTGTGTCATCTATATGTTGTATAAAATGAATATAGTTAAAAATTTTATTTTTTCTTTTTTGAAATTATAAGTAATTTTAATACAAAAATAAATCCTTGTTTTTTCTTTACAGGGTATTTTTGAGGTTGCAAAATACGTCATTCAGAAATGGCCATTTATTTGATATGCACGTAGCAAACGAGGGCTAAAAATTAAAAAAAAATTTATATAAAGCCTTCTTTTCGGTGTTTTTTCTTGTTGATATTTGTTGACCTATGTCATAAACCATATTTAACTTGACTAACATCAGTTGTTCTACTTGATAAATGGCTAAAGCACTAGTCATACGGATTTTAATCAAAAAGACGCAGTGAATTATTGGTTCTAAGCAGGTATTCCTTACCTTGCATGCCCAGATGATAAATTCTTTATTTGATTGCAATCATTTGCTTACTCGTTTTATTATCCCTTAATTTCAATCTCACCCACAATTATCTGTTCTTTGGGTATTTCAGGTGTATGATAATCTTAAAACTAGTCCATTTATTGACTATTTATGACAAATGAACTTCATAACTCAATAATAAATTAAAATTAGCTTATGTTATTTTATATTCAGGACTTATTATATATTTTTTTAATTCGACCTTAACTTTTTATTGGTAAATTTTACGCCAAATGTGAATATTTAAGCTTAAAGTAATTTTAATTAATAGATTAAATTTTTAAGTTATTTTAATTTCTTTAATTATTTACGCATCCTTCATATATTTATTATTTAAATCATAATTCATATTTTTTTTTCTAAATAAACATTTTAAAAAAAAAGTTCTGAAATTTTTAGAATTCCAAAGTAAAAGCTTGCTAGCCTTACAGCTTTTGAAGACAAACATATAAAAAAATTTAAAGTATTACCAACTGCTTCTAAAAGTTATATATAAATATATTTTTACAATTTACAAATAATTTAATGGAGCAATAATTGTTGTCCTAGACCAGCCTTTTGTAGGCTTCATACCTCTAATTCATTATGCATATTTAAAGCCATACTAATTTTTTTCTTCTAAATTCTACGTTAAGATGCTCGCATGCTTAGTCAAATGCAAGATAAAAACAGTGAGTGTTTTAAACCATCTTGATGCTTATAAATTTAATTTACACATCCCTAGCACTTTAACGACTAATTTTATGATTTAAATTTCAAAACTATTTTTCTACATGGTTTAATAATATAACTTAAAGTTTTTGTGATCAATTTTATAATAAGCTAGCAACATTTGGAAATTTTATTTGAGACGATAAAAACAATTTAATTGGGGTTAAATTAAGCCATTTGGTTAATTTATCTCTACTTAATTTGTTTATATTCAATTCAAGATTATTAAGAGTTGTCATTTTCAAAATATAAATTATTGGAAAGTGATCGCTTAATACCCGATTGGGCCAAAAGAGGCTATGGGGTATGCTTCAACTCTCAAGTTAATATGGGCGCGTTTTTAGCAGGAGCCTTCAACTTTTGCCAGGGTTGTAAAGCCTCCATGTCGTACTCTAAAATATTTTGCCCATTTATGCATTTATGTAAAAAATACATTTTTTCTATTAGCATATCTCCATAAATTTATCTATGACTTGCACGGCATGTCAAAACTCCGGGAGTCGGGAAGGAAACTCCTGAGCGGAGTTTTTTTTTGAAATTTGCTAGTTAAAACTCATTTTTGTTAAGGTTTTAAATAAATGAAAGAGCAGCTAAATTATTGATATTTAAATAAATTAACTAACAAATATAAAAATATAAAACTCCAGAGTTTATGGACTCCGTTCTGACTCCGGAGTTTTGACACGCCCTATTGACTTGTAATATAAAAAAAGAGAAAATTTTCATATGCTAATTATAATAGGTGAAGATAGAATGATATTTTGTAACATAAGGATGGAGGTTGAAACAATGTATTTTAAATTCTCATTTGCACATTTTTTTAGTAAATTATGACTTTAAAATAAAAAAGTACACACTAAGGCACGCTCGGTTCAAAAGGTTACCCTTTTAAGTAACTTGGCTTGAGAAATTTTTAAGTTGAAATTGATTAATTTTAATTGTTGTGTTTCATCCTCAGCTTGATAAGTTTTTAAACTATTATTCAATTAAAAGCATTAGTGACAAAATATAGATTTAAAAATCTCACCTTGATTACAACAATAGGTGCAATTTAATTTTTTTAAATAGCAGTCTCAATAAAAATAAACCAAATAAGATGCCATTTTTAAAATTTTTTTTATTAATTAGCTTTTAAGTTTAGTTATGTCTGCAATTTATATTTTGCGAAATATATAAAAATATCAAAATTTTATTAATATTTAAGAAAACAATATGTTTTTAATATAGGTTTATTGATTTTTTATATTTACAAAAATCTAATTTATTACCAGCCAATTCATCTCCGATTGCATCCGCTACTGAATCTAAACAAATATTTAAAAATAGATTACATTTAAAAAACTCGATCTAATTAGAAGGGCGGTATCTATTTTGTAAAGCAGCTAGCGATTTTGGACTAGCTTAATACCTTAAACTTTAAGCAATTTTATTTTTCATAAAAATTACTATAAACTTTTGCCAATCACGTACCTTATAATTGGTCGCTTACTGCTCTAAAGCATTAAAATAAACTACATCTGTTTTCTTTTTACACTTTTACATTTTCTTTTTTAGCAACTTTTTATATATAATTAATATTTAAGGCAGTAGTCGCTCATTTAAACAAAAATAATATTTTTTTATTGCTTAGTGGGACATAAATGGTTTGATTTACTCTATGTCTATTTTTACCATTATTTTTTCCCTAAAATTGGGAAGCCAAATATTAATCTAAATGGTGATGTAAGAGCTCGATACATTTAAAAATTATATTTCTCAATTGTGGAGCTCAATGAACAAATAATTTTATTTGAAACAAAAATTTTAATTTTTTTTAGGGTATATCGAGATCGCAAAATTAATTTGGTCAATTAGTAATTATTTCAAAAAATAGCCATTGTCAAAAAAAACTTGCAAAACTTTTTAATGCCATAATATTTTTGACTCATTGATTTTTGTCGACCTGTGTAATATTTGAAATAAAAAAATGGCATTTTTTAAAACGTGTTTTATTTCATTCCTCCTTAAAATAGCCAATGGTGTGGTCTTTACTAATTTTGCTGTTAAACTGACAGTAGTGACGTTAATTAATATGAAATTATGGCAATAATTTAAAATGTTTTAGATTTAAGTTAGGTTTATGGTTGAAGTTTTAATAGTAGATTTTCTTATTAGTAAGGTCAAAAAAAGGCCAGGGGGCTATGATTGATATGCCCTCACTTTTGAGAGATTTGGAGGAAGTGGGCATTGTAGAGCAGGTGAATGATTTTGGCCTTGAATTGTCAGGGCTGTAGATCCTGCATGAACCGGTGCTGCGTCATTTAGGATATTACGATATTGGAAGCCCCCGAAGTCATGAAAGGGCATAATAATTAAAATGCTACTTAGCCCATGGAAGAAAAATAAGAGTTTTAGTGTGTCATATTACAGAAAACGAATAATGATTAACTCGCAATTTCAAAAGTAAAATAAATACTTCCCCCAGCACTCATAATTTTAGATATTTGGAATACATACTTATTATTTAAACTTTTATGAAAATTTGCTTTCAAAGCAATCTTACATATGTTTTTAATGGAGGTGTGGTGATCAATTTTATTTATTTAAAAACTTGAAAAACGAATATTAATAAAGTAGATTTTAAGCCATGTTTTACATAATTTGTCTTAGATATGATTCAATAGCAATGTTTAACTAGCAAATTATTTAATGTTACAATTTTGTTATTAAAACACTACGCCAATTTTAAAATTATTCAATGCATTAAACAGGTCAAAAAATATTAATGTCTAAAAAAATTTATAAAAATATATAAAAACATACGTCTACATGGCGGCCAAATCTTATATATAATTTTCGTTTTTCTTTCGTCTGCGACTCCTTAGATGTATATCAATCAATTAGTCCTTTTGGCCAAATTGACAGATTTTTCTTTTTTGACCTCGAGAATATTTTTTGCATTTGATACTTTTAGTTTTTTCTTTGACATTTTTTTTATTTAATTGTTTATAGCTGGTGTAAAAACACGGCTAATTAATTTAAAAATTTCTAAATGGTACATTTAATCTCTGTAATTATATAATTCTCAATAATTTGTTATTTAACATATTATTAATATTTTATAATAAAACACAGGTCAAATTTTCGATAGGTCTGGGCTAACAGAGATCAGTGAGCTATAAACATCGAAATTTGAGAAAATTCAAAAAATACAAAAACACAAATGAAATGATCTTTTTTTGCATATTCACAACAATAACTGTTAAATCTTCTTCAAATAATATTTTTTTTATTTCAAAAATATATTGTGTCGTATTTAAGTTTGGAATTTTGTATTATCTAAATTGCTTGTAGAGCTAGTAGTTTTAATAAATTTTAGTTCTGTTTAGTTGTAATGTTTAATTTAAGTTACAAGGGATTTATATGAAAAAAAAATTCTTTAAATATTTTTTTTTTACATTTTGCTCAAAAAAGACCATTTCGTTATGGACAAATTTAAGAAGCTGAAGGCAGATGAAATTACTTATTTTTCATGGAATTATAAATGCAAAAAACTATACCTGCTTCTCCTGGTAAGGCTCGTTCTATAAAATATAAATACCAGGATATTTATTAATAGAGTATATTATTATAAATACCTAATTACATAACACTGGACAACAAAATTTGGTTGACCCTAAGCATCATTTATGGCAACAATAGTTTTTGGTCAAGTTTCTTGCGCTGATCACGAATATGAAATTAGAATTTTTGCCAATGCCTCACATTTTTAGATATTCGTTGTCAAAGTTGAGATTTTTCTATTTTTAGCGTATTTTGGGCTTCTATATTCATAAAACCTATCGGTAGTAACAAAAGTTTAAAAATAAATTTAGATAACGAAAACATTCATTACTAACGTAAGGTAAATTTTTTTTTATTAATTTTTTTTTTTATTTTTATAAAATTAGTGGTTTTCGTCATAAAATCCGTTTTTTGATCCTAAATAACTTGAAAGTAAATTGCTTATAATTTTAGGTAATAACTTTTTAGATTTTTTTTTAAAAGGAATATGAATATGCTAATAGATTTTTTGTAGAATGAATACAAATTTTGTGAATTTTTTTCTAAAACTTGGAAGCGGTTTGAAAAAAATTAAAGGCATTGGAAAAAAACTAAACCCGAGATCGTTATCGTAAGAAAATTCTCTACAAAACCCTTAAAAAATTGTTTATGTTGTTTTTTTTATCCAGTGTAATCAATTGGCGGTTCACATGACGTGCCCGCCTCTTATTTGCTATTATTGCTTTATCCAAGCTATTTTATATATGGTTAAATAGTAGGGAAGTAAATATTGTAAGTAAATATTGTCTTATAGGTTTCCTAGTGTCATTTTTTATATCAACACCTTTCAAAATTTTTTTTATAGCCCAACCCATCATTCATTATCAAAATATATTTATGTGCAATTTTTTTTTTCGTTTTCTGTCCAGCAATTTGTTACTCATGTAACAATTTATTATCTGGTTTTTTTTGAATTTAAGGAATTCAAAAATATTTGTGGAAATTATTTTAAACCGAAATAAATAGGGATTTTAAATAATCCGCTTGGCTCGGTTTACTTCTTTTCAGCAATTTACAAACTAAACCTTAGTGTGCCTGTTTTCTCGCCTCTTTTAAAATTTTTACTAAAAATTGTTTAGCCAGGCAAATTTCTTTTAAAATAAATTTCAAAATGGCTATATATTAAAATATGGGAAAAAATAAAAAGTGAAGTTGCTAAAATATTACTTTTTGCTTCCCCTCTTACTTTCTGCCTCCTTTCCTCTCTTTTTTTGTTTATTATTATATTAGTTTCTCCCTTTAAAGACTTATAAAACCCACCTTTAAGTTTTTTTTGCCTTTACAAACTTTTTTCATATATTTGTTTTTACAAACAATTTTATTAACAATCTTCAATATTTTAAATTTTGGAATTTAAGTTTTTTACATAAAAAAATTCTACGTTGTTTTACAATATTCTGTAGCACTTGGAACAGTTGCTCAAAATATATTTAAAAAATTTTTTTTCATACACTGTAAAACATAGGCTTCAACAGTACTCATAGAATTACTTTTAATTAAATTTTTGAGAACAATACTTATTTTACATAAAATTTTTAAGTTTTAAAAAAAATATTAAAAATTTGTTAAAACAAATGAAGTCTGAACGCGGTTATAAGAAATGAGAATTTTTTTTGGTTTGTATTTCCAAATATATATCCGTGTTCAAACTTCATTGGACTTGATCAACGCCCGACTACATTCTGCCGGCATAGTTTTTTGGCTTATAGCGTAGGTCGACTAACATCAATGTCAGAAAAAAACTTTTGACATTGATTTGAATGGCCCTATCTCATATTCCCTTTCTTCTCTTAGCTTGTTTACTAAGTAATATATAAAAATAGCCTTTTTGACCAAATTGTTAAATTTTGAACCTCAAAAATATTCTAAAGAGAAAAAAATTTAAGGATTTAATTCTTTAAATAACTTCTAACATATATTCTTTTGTTTAAATAATGAGGAATAAAATTAAATTTATTAGGTTCTTACATAAAAAGAGATCATATAGAATAGTTGCCAGTTATTAATAAATGATAAATTTTTGATTTTTAATAA
Source organism: Acutogordius australiensis (assembly GCA_030555515.1). Taxonomy (NCBI): domain Eukaryota; kingdom Metazoa; phylum Nematomorpha; class Gordioida; order Gordea; family Gordiidae; genus Acutogordius; species Acutogordius australiensis. The sequence continues at coordinate 29,228,677 of CM060245.1, read as the reverse complement.
GATTTTATTTTTATTAAATAAAACAATTAAGCCATGTAAAAAAAATTCAGTTTGTATTTGTTTTTGAATGTTTTTGTTTTTCTAACATTTTTACATTTATAATGTTTAATGCCTTGAGAGTTATTAGAAAAACCCAACTCATATTTTGTAAACAAATGGTTTTTAATAAACAAAATTATTTGTCATATAAAATATACAAAAAATTGCTTATATTCCGTATTTGTTTTGTTAAATTTATGTATTTTTAAAAAGTGAGTAAAACTTTTTATTATTTTTTTTTTGTGTATTCACATGCACTAAATTTTTTAAATAGACCCCCATTTTAAATTTTAGTAAATGACCTATTCTAGAAGAAAGGATAAATTGGCGGCTCTTTTCCATTCCGTTTTTCTCAGACTTAACTTTAGGCGGCGATTAATACACATTTATAACTAGTAAGTTAAAATATATTTTGTTTAATTATTTTAAGTAAACGATTAAAAATTATGTAACTAGTAAACACGCCATTTAAGAGAGACATTATTTTAGAGCTAAATGGCATAATCAGGCTGAGGTCAATTCCTAGCCTTTAAGCCAGCGGATGATAAACTTTGGACGCTTATATTCGCTGATTTTAGTTAAAAAATGAAAAATAATAAATATAAAAAATTTACTTGAGCGTCGGGCATGAGAAGGCATTTTGTCTAATGCTCTGGTTATTTGATATCTGGTGTTATTGGCTAATTTTATTTTCACGCTGTAATAGGCCTTGTCACCTAAGTAAAATCATTCGAGAAATTGAATAATAAATTTTGTTAGAATTAATAGACTGTAGCGTAAGTACAGAGCTCATTTATATTTTTAAAAACTTTGATATTTTAATATTTCTAAAAACCTTAAATTCGAAAAATATAGAAATCAAGTGGGCAACTTTTTGTAAAATTGCATCTTATGAAAAAAACTAACAAAACTGAACTCTAAATGCCATATTGCAAAAATGAAAATTATAGTCTATTTTTTAAGGTACTTTTTATTTCTTCTTATAGATTTACATATACTAAAAAATCATTTCTAATACTGTAATAATATTTGTAAACTTGTACCTTCGCTTATTATATTAATTCTGATTATCACGATCACATTTTCAGTACCTTTTTCTATAAATATAAATATAGAAAAGTAAAAATGATTTTTGATTAATACACCATAAAAAGCTAAAAACTGGCACTGGCGTGCAAAAGTACTATGTTATGCCACAAATTTGTCGCAAGATCTGACATCTATCAATGGTCAAATTTTGATATACTTTAGCTCTTTAGATATAATGTATTACGATTTCGTATATTTCTATTATTTTTATACAAATTCGCATTTAATCGCTGCAAATAAATGCATAAAAATGATTAAATGGACTAGATAAAATATATTAAAACTGAAACTCGAATTTTAAATGTAATTTTTAATTTATTATTCTGTCTACAATATAAATTCTTAATGGAATTAATTTCATAAATTGAACAACAAAAATAAACAATTTAAAAGTTGAATTTTTTGTTTTCCAAGTAAAAATTTTTTATAAGGAAAGTAAGTAGAAAATACTATTGAAAACTATTGTTGCATTTCTATAGGCAAGTGCAAACTGTTTACAATAGCGTAAAATTTTTAAAATGTTGAAAAATTGTTTTATAACACAGGTCAAAAATCTAAATGTCAAAAACGTGAGTTTTATGAAAACATAAAAGAATGCAACCCATGATGGCCTATCATAAATATTTTTCGTTTTTCTTAGTTTTTTCCGTCTTTGGCTCTTTAGAACCGTCACGTAAAATGTCTTTTTTTGACCAAATTGACAGATCTAAATGTACCCTAAAAAGAAAAAATTTAAAATCTTTTTGCATATAAAAATCCCTAGTAACTTACATTTTTAATCATAAATAATGGAAAATAAATTTAATTATATATCAAGCTCTCACATCGGCATTAAGATTAATATTTCGCTTTCAAACTTAAATAAACAAGATATATTATTGTTTAATATATATATTATAAGTTTAAATTTAACAGTTTAAATATTGTAAATATGCAATAATAAAATTTTAATTTATTTTTGTTATTGAATATTTTGGTTTAACCTTTTATTTAATTTTTCAATGTCTATAACATTAGGAAAAATGGTAAACGGATGTGATATTCCCAAAGATGGCAGATTCGATCTCTGTAGTTAACTCATAACTCTCAAAAAATTGTTGACCTGTGTAATAAAACGCAACTTTTAAAAAAGGTGTCAAATTTTGTTAATGCATATTAAATGTTTTTTTAAAACAAAGTTTTTTTAATTTATAAGATTTACAAAATAGCTCACTTTGCACGTGCCCTAACCTGTTTGTACGTTCTAATGACTTTTGGCCAGTTAAAAGGTCAATATTTTATCGACATTTATAATATCACAGGTCACGTATCAAGGTGTGAAATAAGAAAACTACTACACTCAAAAAATTTCCATGATGTATTCATCTTTGATAAGTTTTACGTTTTACTAATTTTGTTCCGTCTTGAGCTATTTTCATGAATATCAAAATAACTAAATTTGAACGAACTGACTAATTTCCGATTATAGAATTAAGTAAGATAAAAATTAAAAATTCTTTACATTTAAATCTCTTGTAAATTATTTGTTGTCTCAAATAACGAGCAAATTTTTAAGTATATTAATTTTACAATAACTTGTAGGTTACACAAAATATTTGGCAACCCCAATTTACAGGATACGATATAATGTTAAAATTAAAATAACTAAAAGTGTAAATTTAGCAGCTTGATTATTATGAAATATCATATTTCTTTATTATTTTGTTTATATAGCATTTTTAAGGATTATTAACGCAGTTGACTTAAAAAATTTGATTTAAAAAACGATGATGGATTTGAATATAAGATGGTATTTCTCAGAAATTGTAACTCTAAAATATCTGGTGTCCTGTGTAATAAGATGTAAAAAAGTTTAATGTATTTTAATGGACAAAAGTATTTTTTTACAAAAGATCTCATTTTAATAATATTTAAAAAATAGAACCTTAATATTATCTAAAAATTGTGTTATATATAGCACAGATCTACAAACTTTTGAGAATCAAACCTGACATCTTAGGAAATATAAATCCGTTTACCGTTTTTCCTAATCAGACTTAGTTAGTCATTTAAAAACATTGAATATTTTTTTTAAAATAGTTTAAAAAACAAAAAAGATTCAAAAATAAAAAAATTAAAATTCAATTTTTGCATATTTACAATAGTTAAACTGTGAAATTCAAACTTCAAATAATATCTTTGATAAACCGATAATGTATCGTGTCTTATTTAACTTTGCACGCGAAATATTTTGTATTAATCAAGTGCCGATAAAGCTTGATATATAAATGAAATTTATTTCTTATTTGTGATAAATATAAGGTAAAAAAAATTTTATATGTAAAACAGATTTAACATTTTTTTAAAGGTATATTTGAATCTGTCAATTAGGTCAAAAAGGGCCATTTTTTGTTATAGATGGATCTAAGGAGCCAAAGACGGAAGAAACTAAAAACGAAAAATATATATAAGAGTAGGCCATCATGGAGATTCATTTTTTTGTGTTTTCATAAAATTCAAGTTTCTGACATTAATTTTTGTTGACCTGCGTATTATTGTAAGAGCTCGATTAATTTAGAAATTTATTTTTCATTATTTGGAAAATTACAGTTACTAGATATTTTTATATGAATAAAAGATCCTTAATTTTTTAAGTATTTTTGAGGTCGCAAAATCTATCATCTTGATCAAAAAAGGCTATTTTTTAGAGGCCAAAGTCAAAGAAATTCCCTAAAATCGGAAAATATATAAGATAAAGCGTTAGGGATGTATTTATTCACGTTTTTATAAACTTTTTTTAAACTTTAATCTGACCTGTGTAATAATATTTATAAAAAAAATATATTTATTTTTGTTTTGCTTTAGGTCGCCTAAAATATTGGAACCCTAAAATATATATAAAGCGATATTAATTCTTTTAACCTAATATCTGCGTTACATTAGTATAGATCCCATTGAAATATCTTTTTTTTGTAATAGTCGCGTAATTTCCTAAAAATAAAAATATTGATATATCTAATAATAAATTCATTAGCAAATTCCATATAATTAAAAGCTGATGGTTTAACCAAAAAACGCCCAATAAGCACACTTCTAACGAATAAATTTTCCTAAAAGAAATTTTTAAATACATAAAGGTATTGACTTAATTCTGTAACGAGTTTAAATTAGCAGCAAGTAGAAAAAAAATAAATTTAAAAACGAGAGAAGAACAATTTTCGCATATAAAATTGTTTGAATTAAAGCAAAAAAACGTTTTCTATTTAATTAAGGGTGCGAAATAATATTTGTAATTATTGTTACTTTAAATATTTAAAAATTTATTTGTTATCAGTAACATGCAAATATTTCATCAGAAAAATGCAAAAAATTCAACCTCTTATCTTTGTTATTTAAATAAATCAATTATCCCTATATTTATAAAAAAAAACAAAATTATAAAAACTTATTTATATGATTTTATTTTACCCCCAAAATAAAATAAATAAGGCCCTTTATATACCTCGTCGAGCATATATTGTATTTTTTAAGATGAGGTCTTTTTATATTTGTAATAGCATATGTAATTGACCAGATTTTAAATTTGTTTAAATTTATATATTTGAATAATTTAAAGGATAATAATAAATTTTGTACAAGATATTTTTATTGTGGCTTAAAGGTATAATCATCATTATTTGTAGTATATTCAAACGATCCTCAGAATTTGTTTAAGGTGTAGGAGTTAAGGTCCGTAATTCGGCTAACCTGCTGTAAATGCTCAGGTGCGCAAGGATAAGGAAAAGATTTTTAATTTTAACTCATTTGTTTATTAATTTATGAATTTCAAAAAATTTTTCGAACTTTAAAACATAGTTTGTTTTAAATAAATTTTTAAATTTTTAATCAATTGTCTAAAATTTAAATTTCGCATAATCATATTACTAAAAGGTAATAAACAGTTATAAGAAAATTTAATATTTTTGCATCTACCAGGGCACAAAATATAGAAGAAAACCTCTTTCAAACTTTGCTTATTTCTGCCACAGCATAGTGTTGAGAATAAGTTAGAAGTGTATAGATCAGTTTGTGTTTTAAATTATCTTATCTCTTTTTTAATTATTTTTTTTTAAATTTAGATGTAAATAAATTCCAAATTTTTTATTTAACAATTAATATGTTAAAATTTGCTTTAAATCTTTTTCAAAATAATTTTAAAGAAAAAGGCGTTTGTTAAAGTAAGATTATTTTGTAAAATGGGGTATTTGAGATTTCATGGTTCCAAACAATTTTGCACTCGCTCTTAAACCAATGACAGCGGAAGATTATTTTGTTAAAAAAGGCCTTTTGATAGAATAAGAAAGACTTTGTTGTAGGCGCATAGTTTCGTGTTTACTGGTATAAGATTTAGATGTTATGTAAGCGTTCACATTTAACCATTATAAGGACTCACTATTTTTCAACTAATTAAAAATGATTTGCTATAACCTCGGTAATTAATAGAATTTGCATATGTCACACCTCTTTACATTTTACAGGTTTTTTATATTATATTATTTAGATCTCTTATTATTCGTTTTTTTGCACTCTGGTAAAAACTCATTTAAATATCTAAAAACAAATGTATCACTCTAAATATATTGGGCGATTTATTTTCTCTTAAAAATGCACATTTATGAACATTAAAATTGTTTTAATTTATATAATTTTGCAAAAAGTGGAGATATTGCTAATCAAAAAAAATAATTAGCTAGTTTTAAATAAATTTAATTTTCCGATTACCCTATTAATTTAGTTTTTAATACGTCTATGATTTTTAATATTCTTATAATTTTTTGCCTTCTATTGTATGTATATAGCCAAATGCAATTTTTTCATATTCAAAATAAAAACTTCCACATGATACGATTCTTTTTAAGCCCTTTAATATACATTTAAATGTGGAAACAGAATCTATTGATAGTAAAAAAAAGTAATGACCTAAAAAAAATATATCTTTTATTTTTATTGTGGTACAAAATTATTATTTGCAATAAATTTTATATTATTAAAAAATCAATGTGCCCTATTTAAACAAAGTGAAGAAAAGAAGAGAGTTAACGGGCCTATTATACAATGGCTGAGATTTAATAATACAATAATAAAATTTAATTTTGCTATGTTAAGCTCTTTACTTGTAGGTAGGATTCTATATATACAAATAAAAAACTACTGGTAAATGTGTAAATTAACCAAAGTTATGTTAATCATGTTATACAGCTCAACAAACATCAATGTCACCAAAAATTAGAGCAAAAAAACATAAAAAAAGATAGCTTTTTTATATGTATTTTTCGTTTTTCTTAGTTTCTTCCGCCGGCTCCTAAGGTCCGTCCATAAAAAAAATGGCTTTTAGGCTAACGGATCTTAATATACCTTAGATGTTTTCAATATGCATAAAAAAATTTGAATTTATTTTTGTTTTAAATCTTTTTGTTTTTTTTTGACCTTTTTTTCTAAATTTTTAATGTTTACAGCTATTAACTAAGTTTAATTAGAAATAAACGGCTTTGAAAATGCCTAAGATGGCAGATTTTATCACTGTAGTTAACTCACAACTCTCAAAATTTGGTTGACTTGCTTAATAAAAAAATATATACAAAAAAGCCATTCTCTTTTAAAATAACATTTTAGTAATGAAGCTTCAATTTCACTTAAAACAAGCCTGGGAAACAAAATAAAGACAACCCTAAAAGCGGATTTTTTTGAAAGCGTAAAAAAGGATCTTTATGAGCTTCATTTTTTTGGTTTAATAAAAGGCTTTTTAATAAATAATGAATTTAGAGCTGGGAAAAAATATTTTGGCCAACAAGTTTGTTTCAAAGTTTATGACCGAAAAAAAATCAACTATTAACTACAAAATTCAAGCAGGAAACTTAAAATTTTATAATTTTTTTCTTGATTTGGGCTAATTTCTTCTAAATATCGAAAATAAAAACAATAAATTTGACTCAAAAAAAGTTTTTCACAGCTCTGAATGATATTCATTATAACTTTAATAAAGAAGAAGAAACCGAAAAAGTTTGGAAAGAATTTTTACCCACTTTTTAGGGAATTTTGTGTTTTTAAAATTACTATGAGCTTTTTTTCCTTTTTACAGCCCGAGAAAATAAGACCATTTTTTTCCTCTTTAGCCCACATTTTTTTCTACATTGCCTAAAAAACTATTAGTTAATTTCTACAACGCATATCTTTGTTTTTACTTTTAAGTCAAGCATATTTTTATTTTGAGCTCACTTATAATGAGTAAATAAATAATTTGATAACCTTGCCAAAATGGGAATAGAATTATTAATAGTTGTCACATATTCGTTTTTCAGATTAATGAGTCTCCTGTTTCTTGTGGTCCAGCCAGTAAATTGTCCACCCCTTAATATAGGAGTCTTCCCGCACAACTAAGATTGTAAAAATATAAAAGTTTTTAATGCTTTAAAAATTTGATAACTATTTAAATTTCAAAGGTGTGTAGAGGCTGTAAAAACTAATAGATAATCCACTGTTATGCCATGTTAGGATGTGCTTAACAAAAAAATATAATAACAAACTTTTCTAAAAATATTATTAATTTTATAAATATTTTTTACACTAGCCATCATCCTATTGTTGAGCAAATGCGTTTAATTTTTTTTTCTTCAATTTTTTTCACTAGCCACAACAGTAAAACTAGGCCTATATATTTATTGATAAAAATGACATTTATTTATTAAAACCCGTTTTCGCCTTTTCCTTTATGAAAAATTGATATTTTTAAGAGTAAATATGAGAGTTCTGATAATATTGTTTAAAGTTGACACTTAATCTACAAATCAATATATATTCATATATCATTATCAAATGCATTATTTTTATTATTTCTAGACCTAGATTAGACCTTTTTCGTTTTTAAATATCTCTGTGGACATATGAAATTGTTAATTTTAATTGATAAATATTTTTGCAGTAGTATTGCGAAAATAATTATTGATAGCAATCTAAACAATTGACACTTAAAACATCAAAGCTTGTTTTTATCAAATAAGACAGACATTATATGACCTTTGTATTACTAAAATAAGTGTGAACAATTAGATACTGTTTTTTAACTACACAAATTACTATATGTTATATAAAATATGATACACACATAATATTATGTAAAGAAAACACAAGCAAATAAATACATCAATTTTCTATACAAAAGTAGTCTATAAAAAATTTAATTTGGGCAATTTTAAATTTAATAATTAGACATAAATTATCGTTATATTAGAACCTATTTTTATTTCTTTTAATCTAATATTTATATAAATTTATTATTAAAAGTAACTTTTAGTTATTATAGCCGCTCTTTTTAAATTTTTTTTATTACAAAGGATGTTTTTATAACAACCAAGACAAAGTTTTCTGAGCATTAATACTAATTAATAAAATCTACAATTAAATATAAAAACAAAAGTAAATTAATTATAATTTTTAAATATAAAAAACATAAAATTTTACGTATGGCTAATATATTTAAATAAAAAATAACTGCTTATATCTTTCAACCAGTTTTTTAACAATGTTAAAAAATTTTGAAATAAGTTTATTTTTTTTTATTAAAGTTGTAATAGTTTAAATTCTTCAACCCCGAATTCTTCATTTTGTTTCTCATTTTATTTTCTATCTTAAAAAATCTAGTTTAAAATTGTTTTTACAATTCTGATAGTGGCAAGTACACTCCTTATTTAGCTTTAAATTTAAATTGCCCAATGGTCAAAAAGCGTTGTTGCTAATTAAATAATAGTAATTACCAAAAATTTTTGTGCGCTGCTATTAGCCTTCCCAGTGTTCACATCAAAAATTATTGCTTCTTTTGTTTCTCCAGTGGATTCTAGGAATAAACAATATTAATTATTTTCCTAAATGGTCTCAAGAAATTAATCAACTAATATTAGAAATTTGCTTTCTAGCTATTTAAATTTAAAAAACGGATTTACATAAAATAATATGGTCAGATAGCAGTGGCAAACATTCCTGTTTTATACGCAGGAAGTTGCGAGTTTCCGGGCACAAAGGAAGCATTTATTTGGAAAAGTATTATACATATATAACAAATTTGAAACTGCTTAGTGGCCTGCTTAGGCAGTAGGCCCTAAACGATATGCATATAGCCTAGGCTAAAAACCTGCTCGCCAGAGAGCATTCCTTACTATTTAATCCCGATATTTAAGTGGTTAAAAGAGTCAATGTCAAGATAGGACACGTTTATAACAACACCAGATGATATATTAGTCAGCTATGACATTCCTTTGTTATTTAATAAACATGTAAACACATAAAACTTAATTATTCTGATGTTTTACCTAGAGATATGCATGTCTAACCCTAGCCAAACCTTTCACCCCCTAGACAACCATTTATGTCATAACTAATCCTTATCTATTCGTTATGATAAAAATCTAAGGTATGGGGGAAACCTCATGCCCAACGTTTTCTTCAACATAAATATTTTGAGATAAAATTTCAAAAAATCATTGATAGAGCATTCATAACAATTTAAAGCACATTAGATCATAATTCTAAATAAAAAATTGGGGATGAGTTTTTTTAAAAAGCATTTAGACGTATATTGCAAATAATAGCTTTATAATATATTCTTTTTCTTTAATAAGAGATCTTTTCCCCTGCAGCCCACATACACCGGGGCTAGTTGCTAAATATACAAAAAACCATAAAAACTCTTTTCAATTTTTAACTCAAGGCTCGTCGAACATACCGTTTTTAGTATGTCCATAAGATAAAGTATAGAAGACGTAATTATTTGATCTTCAATAACATTTTATTGTCATAGAACTACCCCGAGCAACGTGGAGCATTTAAAAATGACAAGACTTTTAACTTTAAAAGACACGTTAAAGGGTAGGTTTTCGGGTAAAATTTTTGCTTAGGAGCAAAAACACAAGCAGGTTTGTTAAAAAAAATCCAAAAAAATAACGCTGACTAGTTTTTGTTATTTGATGCCGACCCTAATAAAACATGCATTTGTCAGAAATAGATAGATCAGCTTTAAAGAACACTAAAAAATAATTTGTTAAAAACATTATTTAATCTATGCAGCCCCTATTCAACAGATTTTAAAAGGCACTTTTGCTATCGAAACATTTTGCAATCTCAACCAAGATTATAATTTTCATATATAACCAAACATTAACCATGATTGGTAGTAAAATTTCAAATATGTTTGCAACTATATTTTGAAATATTAAAAAATTTTAAACTGATCATAAAACATGTTGCATATAATAAATGATAATTAAGAAATTAAAAACGATACCGTCAATGATTGGAAGAAGAGGGATTTGAAGTAAATCACTTGCCTTACTAAAAAACAAACCAAAAATTGTCATTTTGTTTTTAAAGAAAAATTCAAGAGGTGCATTAATTATACCTGATTGTGGAAGTAATGGGATGAATTTCTAAACCTTCTTTCATTTTCTTGCAAGCTATCTGTTATATTTAAATTTTGATTTTATATTAAAAGGATAAACACTTGTTTATGTACATATGAAACGTTAATTGTGACCAAATTTAAACTAGGTTTGCGACAAAGCCTAGCTTTAAATAGTTTACTCTGAAGTTCAATTATTATTTATGTGAATTACTCATTTTATAATTTGTACGGATGACAATATATAAAAAGTAAAAAAATTATACATACTTCTGACATCTTAATCGCTTGATCAATTTCATCGACACCTAATATACAAGATATGATATATCAAATTGAATGTAAAATAAATGTTAGAACATAAAACTTACTTGAACTAAAATATAAATTATAACAATAATTATTTACAATTTACAACAATTTTTGATAGTCTTTTGTAAATTACAAAAACCAAGTCTGCCATCTTAGGTTTATAAATATGTGTACCGTTTTTCCTTTCAAACTTTGTAATATGTTATAAACATTTAAATGTTAAAAAAACAATAAAATTTTTGAAACAAAATATTTATATTTTTTCAAATAATATTTAAATTTAAAAAATGTAGTCTCCTTAGGTTGATGTGCCACATGCATTATCTAAATGTTGTTGTAAGAGCTATATACCAATTTTATTTCTTAAATTTTTTTTGTTTAATTATTCTCTAGGTTTTTCAAAATCTGCCAATTTGGCCATTTTATGGTATTTACCTAACTAAATAGTTAAAGGCGAAAAAAACTTTTAAAAATATGAAACAGTTAAAATTTTTTTAATGAGAATCACATTATTTCTGTGTCAAATACTTTTTTGTAACATTGATAATTGTCAAAATAAGCTAAGTAAGTGGATAGTTAGAAAAAGCAAAAAGTTATATTTTATGAAAAATAATTAAGATAAAAAACTGCAAATATTGAAAAAATAAAGTTATCATTATAGGTAGGTAATAATTTTGGATGTTGTCCAGAGCCAGGAGTTCTACAGCTTTAAATTTTAAAGTAGGTGTCTTTTTGTTTCGCCCCTTCTTTAAAGAGCGAAATGTCAAATGCGTTTAATTGATATTAATACACATATTTATCAAATATTTATTTAAATAAATTTAACATAAATGTAGGAATTATAAAAAAACATAATTTATGTGGTTTATGAAAGATGTTTGGATTATAGTTTTGGCGCCTTAAACGCGGAAAAGCATTTTGATGGATAAACCATTGTTTACATTTTACGAATATGCAGTAATTAATTAAATTTATAATGGTGAAACTAAAAATATGACAATTAGATTTTGAACGATGTGTGACATTTTGGCTCTGCCCGACACATACAATTTAGGCCCGGCCCAGATTTTGTAAATTAATTTAAGGCCCGACTAAGTTAACGACCTTTTTAAGGCCCGATTTTTTAGTGCAAGTTAAAAAAATTTAATATTAAATATGTTTTTGTAGACGCACTTTTTGAAAAGAAAACTTTTTGTGTTTCCCAAAAAAAACTAAGGTTTGAGGGTTGAGAAATTGTCTTTACTATTAACAAGTTTTGTATGGCACTAAATCTAGCATTCTACAACAGGTGGCTGTTTCGGATTTTAAAGTAAATTATTAATTAAATTTTTTAAATTTTTGTTTATGCCTGAAAAAATACATCTAATGTAGCGTATTAAAATTAGGTTGCAATGACCGATACAGCCGTTATAGTGTTTTTTACAGCTTTTTTCTCCATAGCACAGCTCAACAAGTATTATTGTCCGAGAAAATAAAATTATTGAAATAAAATTATTTTCTATGGCCATATTTCTAAAAATTTCCGTTTTCTGATATTATGCAATATAAATAAGGGTCAAATACTTTAAGCGGCAATGAAAATGTTTATTAAATTTAGGTCTTACATGATATCTGGTTGCGTCACATTCTTTAAAGTTTCGTTACCAACAACAATGGGTATTGTATTTTTTGTATAAGCAATAATGCAGGAATTCCCTTTGGATGTAACTCCTAATATGGGCGAATGAGAACACATCTGCAACATTTAATAGGAATGAATTATTCATTAATTATGATGAATTAGTTAGTATGTCTTTACGTCCATTAGACCAATATAGGGATTGAATAATGGCTAAAAATTGACTTAAAGAAGATTTAAGTTGTTTGTGTATTACAAAATTATTTAATTTTAAATCGTAATTATAGTAAAATAAAATGTATCAAGTTGTTTTTTTTTGAAAAAAAGTTACTCTGTTAGCTTATAAGGATTTTGATAATGTTAGTTGGTTATTTACCCTATTGTAAAAAATATAAAAAAAATTTACTAACGCCTGTTCTTAGATTTTTTCTACTGGATTATAAAATACCCCAAAGCCCACCTGGTTCGGTGCCAGATCGCCCAAAAAAAGGCCGGGCAGACCGGCACTGAATGTAAAAAAGGTATTTTCAGGTGAAGCCTGAATGCTTAATTCTTTTATTTCTTTTTTTTTTCATAACTATTTTTTTGTTATTAATACTAATAATGATTACAAGAAAAGAATTATTATTTTTATGTATTTGGTTAATAGTTTTAAAACTATCAGCTTGGGGCAAAAATATTACCATCTGCTTCAGAACCTAAAGGTTACGGTTAAATCAACATATGTAACAAATGTTTTAATTATGGAAATTAAAAATGAATTTAATTAAAAATTATCAGAAGTCTGTTTATAAAAATAGCACCAAATTGACAGATTACCCTAAAAGAAGATTGAAAATTTTTTTTTACATATATTTATCTTTTTTGACTTATATTTATCATTTTTAATGAGACAACAAATTTTTAGTATATTAAGCTATTAAAGTATTTGGTAATACAAAATATTTTGCATCCACAGTTTATGTCAGGATATATTATCAGTTTTTAAGCTCGAGGAGATACCCCCAAACTGTAACCTAATACCACCAATCTCAAAATCAGAAGTCAGCCTTCAGCTCAAAAAGTGTTCAAACGGGAAAGCGACAGGTCCCGACAACATACCCATTGAGTGCTGGAAATCTTTAGGAGATGAGGGAATTTCGGCGTTAACGACTCTATTCAATTCGATATTAACATATCAGAAAATACCTCCGAATTGGCAAGAAAGCTACATTATTCCAATCTTCAAAATAAAGGCGACGCATTTGACTGTCACAATTACAGAGGCATCAAACTGATTTCTCATACTTTCAAACTTTTCGAAAAAGTCATAGAAGCCAGATTAAGAGACGTAATCGATATAGGTATTGAGCAATGCGGGTTCATGAAAGGAAGGTCGACAATTGACGCGATTCATGCCGTGCGCAACATGGCAGAACGTTTCACGAGAAAGAATAAAAAGCTCTACTGCACATTGGTAGATTTGGAAAAAGCTTTCGACAAAATTCCAAGATCAGTAATATGGTGGGCTTTGAGGAGAAAGAATGTTCCTGAGATGTATATCAAGTTGATTCAGAGTATGTATGAAAGAAATTTGACGTATGTAAGGAGTGCGTCAGGAACATCGAAAGGATTTACAATTAATGAAGGTGTGCACCAAGGTTCGGCCCTAAGTCCCCTACTATTCATCGCGGTGATGGACGTGATCTCAAAGAGCGTTGCCACAAATCCACCGTGGCACATACTGTACGCTGACGACATTCTACTAATGGCTGAAAACCCGCAGGAGATGTGTGAAAGTCTGAATAAATGGATGAAAGCGATTGAAAAGCTAGGCCTAAAAATTAACAAAGACAAAACTGAATTGATAGTTTTCGGAGGCTCAGAAGGTGAACAACTGGTAATTAACGAAGACTGGTCTCTCAAATCAAAGCCAACAGCAACCTACCTAGGTGCTTACCTACAATTCGATGAAAACGTCGAGCAAGAAGTTAGGAACAAACTCAAAGTTGGGTGGCTAAAATGGAGATCGTTGACAGGTGTACTGTTCGACAAAAATATACCAATAAAAGTTAAGGGCAAGGCTTACTCAAGCATAGTACAACCGGCAATAACATACGGCTTAGAAACTACAGCGTTAAGGAAAAGCGATGAAAGAATACTACAAACGATGGAAATGCGCATGCTACGGATGTTTCTCGGGGTGACTCGCAAAGACAAGATCCGCAACGATCATATACTTGGAAGTTTACACATAACACCCATACAAAATAAAGTCGAAATCAACAGACTCCGATGGTTTGGACACGTTATGAGGCAAAAAGACGGGTATCTAAGCAATCTGGTAAATGCAATTGAAGTGCAAGGCAAGAATAAAAGGGGCAGACCTAAACTCACCTGGTCTCAAAGAGTAGACGCTAGCATGAGATGTCACAACCTAAATCGAAATGAGTGTAGAGATAGAAACAAATGGGGACTTAAACTGAAAGAGCTCACTGCCTCAATGGCAAAAAGCTAACGATGAAAAAAAAAATATTATCAGTTTTTAAAAAATATTATTTAAAGTATAATTCAGCGATTTAGTTGTTGTGAATGCAAACACAATCTAATTTATTTTTATTTTTAAACTTTTTTTTTTCTAATTTTGGCATTTATTAAAATTTTTAATATTAATAGCTGACTTACAAATTTTGATAAGCAAAAACGATAAAAGGATTTGAAAATCCTTAAGCTGATTTAATCTCTGTTAGCTCATAACTCTCAAAATGTTTATCTGCCTATTCAGGACTTTATAAATTATATGGCATTATTTATGTCTTAACGTCATACTTATAATAAAAATTACAATTTACTATTATATATATAAATATCTTCGCCTATGTCAAAATATTATAAATTACAAAAATAACCTTTGAAGTTTCATTGTGTCCAGTATAGGCATAGCCATCAACATAATAGACATAATCATAGCCAGGACGGTTTTCTTAAAATAAAATAAATATTACAATTTTGGGTCAGGCCACAATATTTGACTTAAAAGGGGGCAGAGAATTTTTGATCTGTTGACCTAAAAATGAAGGTTACCTAGGTTTAGTTGTTATTCCACTTATATAAAAACTCTTTACAAATCTTGACTTTAAATAGTTTTATTTTATACGCGAAATATAATTTTTCCATTTTTTTCACAAATACCTTCTAAAGTTATTTGACTTTTTAATTTCTTTGTAATTTTATCAAAAATATGGTACCCTATGCTATTTTTGTCTTCTCTAAATATTCGCTTACCATCTATATTAACTAAAAGATCAAAATTAAGACCCAAACCTAGTCCGGATCAAAGTCGGCCCACCCATAAAACTTTGGCCGGTTTTTGAGATTTTAAATCTATTATCCCAAAAAAGTGATTTACTTTTACTATTTTCGAATAACTTAAAACATTTTTTTAGTCATTTTTAGATAATTGTAGGGCCTATTAACTTGGTACGAACCTAGATTAACAAAAGGCTAAGCGGTTTCGGCCGGGTCTAAATATGCTTGCGTTTGACCCTTAATTAAAATTACTATCTAGACACATGGACACTGCCCACTGTTGATTATTGTATTATCTTCAATTACAACGAAGATAAGTCGGTCTACGTTAATCAATTACGTAACTTTAAGTTGGATTTAGAATGTAAAATCCTTAGCGTACGTGAGCCCATAAGACGTCCATATTGCTTGGGCGATCAGTGTAGCCCGCCATGCTCCAAAATGGATCTAAATAAACCTGGAATAGTTCCCAAACTTCCCGGCGACTGTGACATGATTTCATGCCCGATTCTAGCTTTTCCAATTTGGGGAGGGGGGGGGCAAAAAAACTTGTGGGGAGTGGGGGGAGGGGGGTGCCAAAAAAAATTTTTGCCGCCTTTGGTCACGGCAAAAAATATACATGTACACCAATTAAATCCATTTTCAAATTATATTATTAAAAAGAATGGCACAACTCGACGTTGAAGAGCCAAAAAACAAACTTATAAAAATAATGTTAAATAAATTAGGAAATGCATCTTTATTATCATTAAAAAATTTAACAATCATTTACACATATTCGTAATTAAGTTTTTTTTTAAATTTTTTGCTACGTTATTTTCTTTAGACAATGAATTTTTATTGATTTAAAAGAGACTTTAATCTACTTATATCTATAAAAGGTTTAAGGAGTCTATAGATTCTAATTAAATATTATCGGTAAAAAATCTATTATAAAAGAATTATTAAATAAATCAATAATATTAAAATAAATACTTTTTAATTTATCATTAATTTATAAATTATTGTCAAACTTATAAGTAAAAAATAATTTAAAATCAAAAAAATCTTTAGGTTTTTCTTTTATTTATAATTAAATTATTGTTATTTAGAAAAGTATTATATATGGTCAATTCCACCTCAAATCGACAAACTTTTTCCCTTGAAGTCTCAGTTTTGGCTGAAAATTGGTACATTGGTAGGGTCCTTGGGTGCTGATAAAAACCTAAATTTTTTTTGACCGGAAGTGATTTTTGACCGAGATATGAGCAAAAATATTTTTCATTTTTTTGCAAAAAAAAAATTTGAGGCAACTTTGCTCGCATGTATCATCAAAAGTATTGTAGCTAGAGTCATAATTTTTTTTTATTTTGAGGATAGTAATAAGGGCTACCTTAGACGCAAAAAATATTAAAAAAAAATTTATTTTGAGTTACCAAAAAATTAAAGTCAAGTTTAAACACAAATAGCTCAAAAAACGTATCTTTGAATTCTGAAAAATTTATAGAATATGGCCCTTAATAATGTTAATAAATATAGGATATAAAAAGTTTGGGACCGGCATGACTTTTTACAAAATTTAAAAAAATCAATTTTTTGCCCTAATTTTTGGACATAATTATGCCCTTTGCACTATATTAGAATATGCCAATGTTCCAAATTTGACAGTATTCAAAAAGCAGAACATATGGGCAATTATGTTAGGCCATAATAGTTTGATTTAATTGATTACTACTATTATTAAATTTACAGTGAAAAGGTGAACCTTAAAACCGAAAAAAGTGAAAATTTTGCCTGTTTTCAAAATCGACTTTCTGGTTAACCAGCCAATCTTTTTTTAATGTTTAACATTTATTTTATAGATAAAATATCGCTTAATAACATATAATAGCCCCACCTTTTTTCACTCGATTTTGACGCTTCTACAATAAAAATACCTAAATTTGCCAAAAAACAGCAAATTTTCAGGTGTCAAAAAACTAACGCAGATTGTATTCGTCTGTGCAAGCTTATTTTTTTATTAATTTTGCATAATAATCTAAAAATATATAGAACCTATATAATCATTCATATTTTGCCTGTTAAAGTGTTAAAAAAATAGTATATATGTTATGTATAGAAAATCTTAAAAAACTAGATAGGTAAATTATAAAAAAATGAGATTATTAAATCATTCCATTATTTTTATTAAATTTGTAATTTAATGTATTTATTAAAACAAATTTTTGTGTTAAAACTCGTAAGGAACGCATTTAGTTATAAAAAACTTTAGGTCAATGCCCAAATCCATATGCCCATAGAATCAAGTAACATTAATATTTCCTCTTTCTTTAACAGGTTTAGTGCGTCTATATTATAAAACTAAAATGTAATTGGAACTTAAATTGTTGGTTTTTAAACTTTATTAAGGTCAGTTAGATATATATGGTGTGCCTTGCTCTAAATAGCCTTTCAAAAACATATTTGGCATTTGTAAAAATTAGTAAAAAAGACTGAATGTCTATATTTTGTTTATATTAAATTGTGTCTAATATTTAGTCTTATTATTCATCATTGAAGCTAATTCTGCCCGTTATAATCATTTAAGGTTGTTTAACCCTAAAATTGACTTCTTTTATGTAATTATAATATCAAAAAACCATACCACTACGTTTCATAAAATAATTGACTTTTTACGTTTATTTTAGGTTTGTTGATAATCATAAAAAAAGAAAATCTCTTAAATCATAATATTCTAAATAGGCCAAATATATTCTATTTTACTTATTTTTGTCAGATTTAACTTTGTTGAGGCTGTTTTATTTAAAAACTATTAAATAATAGAAAAAAATAAATTTTTACAAATTTTTTAACCTTATTATTTTTTCTAAAATCCTCTTAAATTTTTTTTTATACAATAAATTTAACAAATTTTTTGAATTTTGCCGAGGATAAATATTGAGAATTATGTACATATTCTAATATTGTTCATCAAACTAAAAATGACTAGTAAAAGTTAACATATATAAGCATAAAAATTTTAAGTTTTTATTTTTTACACCTTAAAATTTCAAAAAACCTGGCAAACTTTGGTTTTTATTCTATAAAAAGCTATGGGTACGTTAAAAAATGTTGGGGGAAATTTATGTTATATAGTGATGTTTTATGTATAAAATGCAATTTTAAATTTTCAAATTGGTTTTGTAGTGACCCAGAAAGTCGGCTTAGAAGATAGGAGTAAAATACTGAAAATACCCATTTTATTGTTCTGAAGTTCCCCTTTTCTTTCCAAAATTGACAATAGTTTGAATCAAATTAATAAAATTGTTTTAGCCTAACATACTTGCCCCTATGTCTAACTTCTTATATATAAACAAATTTGGCACTTTTAAATATTTTAATATAGTACAGGAAGCAAATTTTTGTCTAAAAATCAAAAAAAAAATTTTTTTTTTGAATTTTTCAAAAGGTCTAGTCGGTCCCAAACTTTTGAGTTCACATATTGATAATGAATACTAATGACTGTATTTCAGCAATTTTTTAAGAAATTCAAAAATATGTTTTTTTTGTTATATCAAACTAAATGTTCTTTACAAAATTGTAAAATTTTAAAAAAATAATTTTAAAATAATAAACACATGCAAGATAGCCCTTATTGTCCTCTTCAAAATAAAAAAAAAATTAAGTCTCTAGCTATAATACTTTTTGACTTATAACCTCCCAAAGTTGCATCAAATGTGAAAATTCACCTTGCAATTTTTTTTTCTTTTGCCCCTATCTCCGTCAAAAATCACTTTCGGTCAAAAAAAATTTCCAGATTATGAGATACTCTTAGATACTACCTCCATGCAAAATTTCAGCCAAATCAAAAGGGGTACCCCTCCCGGACTTGCTGGATTGAGGTGGAATTGACCATATATTAAAACAGTTATTAAATAAATCTGTAAATGTATTTGTATTTCTTAATTGTTTAATTTCTAACAAACAATAATGTATTAAATCTAAATAAAAACATAAATCGGTTTGCATAGAAATTAATCATTAAGTATTTTTTATAAATAAAATAATTTTTTAAATGATAAATGCAATAAAATAAATTGATGCTTATAAATATGTTCAAAAATCCCCGATGCTTCGGCCCTGTGATCTGAAGATATAAAAATTTTTTTATTTTAAGTTTTCAAAAGAGTATTTGATATTTTTAAGTATTTTTTATAAAACAATGGCGTTTTAGTGACCACACCACCGATAGGGCAACAGCCGGGGTATGGTCCCGCATTCACTTCCTTCCTTGATTGCATCATGTTGAAAAAATTCATGCAAGTAATAAAAAAAATCAAAAAAATCTTTCCCTTTACTTAAAATTTCAACAATCTTTTGCAACAGATGCAATCTTGTTAAAGCAATGAATATACGGGACATGGTGTCCAGCTATTTTGCTTAAAAATATTTGAACACCACCTTTTTCTGGACATAACGTTGGCCCCATCGTATCATTGAGCAATCAGGTTCATTGGTTCTAGATTATATTCTAACAAAAGATTGTTGACAGGTGAGTAAATTTCTTTGGCAACAGATTTATGAAATGCTTTCACAATACAGCTGTAACATTATATATTTATATATATCTAATAACAACAATAATTTTTGTGCTAGTTTGATCTCTTTAGCGGATGGGTAGTGTTAATATGAATGAAAATAACACTTTTTTTAAAAAAATAAATATTTTTAAAATAATAATTTTTAGATATTTTTGGCGGAGCAAATTGAATTATATTACGTGGAAGAAAAAATAAAATTTATACGTATTTTTATTAGGGATGGGGGAGGGGGGTCAAAAATAAAATTACCATGTATTTGGGGGAGGGGGTAAATTTTATGTTTGGGGGGGGGGGGGGGAGAGGACAATCTAAAACTTTTGGGGGATAAAAGGTCTAGAGTTGTGCCTGCATGGTTTTTAAAACTAATAATAACGAATCATAATGTTTAAACGGTCTTAATAAAAATTTAGATTCTCTAACGACGTAATGAAAAAATAAAAAGATAATTAAAGGTAGAAATTATCCAAAGAAGATAGTCTTCTAAAGAATTGATCGAAAATATCGGTATTATATACAAAAAAAATTAAAATGAAATTCAACAAGTCAGTTCAGAATTTAATACTTTATACAGATAAAAACGAGACCAGATAGGAGCCCGGATAATTGAAAAAAAAAAGTTATATGATTTGATTACATTTACAATGCAAATCATATTGCTAAAATGTTCAGTAGAGAGGGTTTTCCCAGACTAAATAAAAAAGAAAAAGTACAACGTTTTTTTTCTACAAATGCTCCCTCGATATGCAATTCTGGTATAACAACGTTTTTTGGTCTGCAATAACCACTAGTTATGCAATCTCACAGGCAAAATGAAATGTATACTAATTTGGAAAATTAAAAAGGGAAGCATGATTTTATATTTGAGGTTAAGATTTTTTAATTTAGCTGCTTTAAAAATATAAATAATTACAATATTTTTTTGGTTTGATTTTTTTTTTACTTATTATCAAAATTGTCTATAGTTGGCTTACAATTAATTTACGGTTAAAAATCCCTGAAAGCGAATCTGGTCTCCAAAATTGGCTACCGTAAAGTAAAACGCCAAAAAAACAAAAAAAAATTTAAAAACAAAAAAAAATTGATTTTTTTTTGCATATTAATAATGCTAAACTGTTAAATACAAACCTCCAATAACATTTTTATTAAACCCGATAACATATCGTGTCGTATTTAGGTTTGGACTCGAAATATTTTTTTAGATCTAAATGGTGATGTAAGAGTTTGAAATATTAAAAAATTAATTTCTCATTATATTAGATAATAATTGTAAGTTATAACTGGTTTTGTATAAAAAAGATTCTTAAATTGGTATTCTCGAGGTAACAAAATCTGAAATTTTGGTAATAAAAACATTTTTTAACATGACCGGTCTAGGCCAGCGAAGGAAACTACGAAAAAGACCATCATCGGGATGTATTCTTTTGTGTATCTATAAACTCATTCTATTTGACATTGGAATATATTGACCTCTGAATAATAATAGAAATTAATTAAATTTTAAAATATGGCTTAATATCTGTATAAAATATAAACATTATACCATGCGCAACAATCGGATATTTAAGGATAGGGGCCGCTTTAATTTGATCTTTGCTATATATAAATAATTAAATTTATATATAAAAATTTTTGTAACAATGAACAGTTTAAAAAACTATAAAGTGTAGTAAATGAAAAAATAATGGCCAACTGTTTTATTATATTGTGCAAAAAAGTAATTTCTAATTAGGGTTAAACTTTTTATTTTATTTACCTTAGTTTTTTACTCTAATGCTTTAAAATTAAAAAAATATTCAATAATTTTTACTTGCAAATAATAAAAAAATAGCTACATATTCTTTTAAATCGCTGACGACGAAAATCTTGCATTAGCAAAAACCTTCCAATAAATATTAATTTGTGCCAGTAAGATTTTTTTTGTTAAAAAATTTTATTTGTCATATTTAGTTTTGTTTCATGTTCTGTATTTGGTTTTAGGGTTATCGCTAACGAATAAATTTATCAATTAAATTATAAAAATGCTTAATGATATATAATTTAAAAATAAAATGCTAGCCCATAGGGTTGTTGCCTTATTTTTGATAAAAAAAATATTTGGAAATATAGAATTAAATACATGAGCTGATTGTAAAATAAGGAGTGCGTTATGAGAACCATAAAATTTTGATAATGTAGATATAACAGAACTGAGTTTTTTTTAAGAAATTATATAAAATATAAGAGTTATTGTACTAATGGAATTATATTTGCCATATACGAACTATTTAATTAACAAAAGCTATAATGATTTATTAATTATTTTTACAAATATAATTAAACACTAAAATTTAGTTAGGGCTCAACCCTAAATTAATCTACTAGAACATTCTGAATTTTCACTGTTATTCAACAATTTTCATATCACAAAAAATTTAACAAATTAAAAGCTATCAAATAGAATGAAGCGCCCTTTAACAAAAACCTTTTTTATATATGTATCATAGATGATGCGGAACACCTTAAAAGCAGTCTAATCCTTGCCAATTAAGCTCCACTTATATGATTTATCTGTCTTTAGAAATCTCAAATTTAATTAGCATTGTGAATTGGCTTTTTTTTCTATAAAAGATTATAGCGGCCGTGTTTTAATCTAATAAACTCTCTTTGGCTAGAAACAACGCCACTTATTTTTTTTCTCCCCTTTGCATAGTTTATTTTTTTAAATTAATAAGTTACACAAGTTTTTTATTTAAAGGCATATCTTTTTGATTAGCTAATTGTTTCATTAATTAAGCTAAGTTTATTAAGATGCGTCTACTCATAATGTTAAAAAAATGGAAAATAAAATATAAAATAGCTTTTATTCTATAGACATTGTTAACAGTTGTACACAACTTGGTTTACAGTTTAATTTATTTGCCATATTACATGAATAAAATTGATATAGTCAAAAATAATAATTTAAAAATTGTATCTATAAAATAAATTAAAAAAAAAAATAAAATGGAAGAATAATTTATTTGTAAAAAAAATTACTGAAATTAATTTTGCTATTAATCAATTAATTGCTTTATTTTTAAAATATAAGTCTCATTAATTAGATGTTACACAAAATTTTGATATATAACAGAACGTAATAAAAAACTAAATACTAATTTTTTTATTTAAACATATAAAAAAATTTTAATTTCAATACATTTTTATCTACATAAGGCCACGTGCAATGTAATTTCTATTTCTAAACTAAATTCTATAGATTTTTATTTTTTTCAATTTTTTTCCTAAATTTTTTTTAAAAGCATTTTATGTGCATAACCTATTTTGCAATATTTTAAAAATTTACGTTTATACTGTTTTAGTTATATTTTTAAACGTAGAAAGTTAGAATAGTTTAATAAAATACTAGTTTACTATGTATTTTTATTTTAATATTAATTTACAATTTATTTAAAAACTGTTTAGATATATATAATTCATTTTTAAATGACAATATTATATTTATACATAAAGGAAAACTAAACTTAACCATATAATTTTTTAAAAAAATTTATATTTCTTCACAATAATCAAGTTATGACAATGGATTTATTTGGATATAACGCCACTTTTTACTGGGTATATCAGAAAATCTTTATTTCAATAATAAATTCTTTTGGCAAATTAACAAAACCTGGAAATACAATTAAGCGATAAATAAAAAACAAAGAATTTACTTAATATTAACTGTTTAAAAATTAATAAATTACTAACATAATCTATATCATTTTGTTAAACTATGTACTATACGTTAATTTGTATTTTATTATAGTTAAATATCAACTTTCTATTCCTGCTATAAAGACGAGAAAAAAATTTCTAAAAATTTTTGTATAAAAACATTCTTTTAAAATATGAACTTTAATAATTTTCTCTTCCATATTTATATTAATATTACGTCACCCATTCCATTACAAGGGATAAATAAAAAAGATAAATTCTTATTCTATTTTTTAAAAAACCAGAGCCGTAATATTTTTGGCTATGTCATGGCACATCTTTAAAAATACCTAGTTAAACATATTCATCGTTTTGTAGTTGTTGCTTTTAATTGGTTAGAGGGGCGGGGAGGTGAGGGGGGGCTGGTAATTTGCTTAGCGTTTATGTAAAACCCAATAAATACCTCTGATCTGTTATATTGCAAATCAAATGTGTATTCAAAACAATTTGATACCTGCATTCTGGTACTTTCTGAATAGCCGAATGAAGAACGCGACATTTTTCCTTAATTAATAAAAAATAATTATGATAAATTTTTTACCACCACCTATGATAAGCCAATAAAAAAATTAGCCAACTTGGCAAGATTGTATTTTTTTAACATAGAGAGTAAGCTACTGAATGACAAAATCACAATCTATGCATCTTATTAACCACCCCAATTCTAAGCCCTCCCAAAATTTTTAAACTTTTCTATAATATATTTTGAAACTTAACCCTGCTATCAACTTAAGCCTATTCTTTTCCAACTCGACCTAATTTAAACAATACCTAGAGCATAATGTCCAAATGGACCTTATGTTGACACCAAAGGTATTAAGGAAAACAAAACAGAAGTTTGATAGGCGTCCGTATAATCTTTATCAAATATGCTATTTAAAACATAGTTTTAAGTAATCAAAATAATACTTTGAATCTGGCTGTTTTTGGTAAAATAACAAAAATATAATTAAAGGATTATAAAAACAAATGGGTTTTAACATAGCTGAAAGAAAATGCTAATAACCCTTGCCTTGGATTTTGATACTTAAAATAATGATATCCATGCTTATAAAATTTTTATTAGAATCCATTTTACATTGTGATTTCTATTTGTATAGATAAGACATGTTGAGATAAATGGCAGATGTTATTTTTGGCTATAATCTAAAGAACTCCTATGAAAAACTACACCTATCACAGGATGGGCTAGGCGTGGCCTAACCCTACTTAGAATATATAATACCAACACCCAACAATCCATTTATGATTGGTGGCAAGCGTGTTGGGATCGAATCTAATGCTTAGATTCCTCATCAGATACTAAAGAAAAAGTTAAATTTGGAAAATGTTAAGTGGCAATAAATACAGAATATATACAAAAATATCTTGTTATATAATGTAGAAGTCAGAACATGAATGGAGTGATATAAATAAATTAGATAATCTGCAAAATAGTGAGCTTTGTACCTGCAAAATTTTATCATTTGAAACTAAATGAATATGCCACTAACAATACAATCCTTGTAAAAATTTGTATTGCATATTTGTGTGTAAGCAAAGAATAACCACCATGACTGCAGTATTTTTTAATAATATTAGCTATTCCCCAATACCCCAATACCTTTCCATATGTAGGGGGGCCATATCCGGAAAGGCTTTGACTCTTTTAACCCGAGCAAGCAAATTATTGCCGAGGTTAATTAGTATAATTTGCTCGCACGCCGGCGACCTAGGTTTTTTGCATACGCTCTTACTTTTAGTTAGACATATCGTTTAACACCTGCTGCCTAAGCAGGCCACTCAGAAGCTTTTAAGTGGTTGCACATGTATATTCCGAAGAAAAAAGATACTGTGCTTCGAACTCGCAACCTCTTGCGTCTAAGGCAGAAGGTTTGCCACTGGCTATCTGAGCCGATTAATATTAGCTATTAAATTAATAATTTAACAGTTCTTAAAAATTTAAAATTAAATTTATATGTGTCTTTTATATCACAAACAATGATTTTGGTTGTAAGGCTTCGGCTAATATTTTTTTCAAAATTATAAAAAAAATATTTTTAAAATAAAAAAAAATTTAGCGGCTTGTATAAAAAAATGTGAATTTAGGTTTATCGGTCGTTTTAGGATATGCCTAACAAAATATTTTTTTTTAAAAATTTTTTCAAAAAAATTTTAAAAGTTTATTTACATACTATTCGCCTCACTTTTATTCAAATGCGTGCGATTTTTTTTTTCGTCAAATTTATTCCATTAGCTGCAGCCTAAAATAAAAAACATTTGTCACTTTTTTGCATTCACAGACTAAAAGATGTGAATGAGGTGTTAACGTTAATTGTGAAGGGCTTGATAATATGGTGTTAGAATATTGATGGTTTTAAACATTATGATTTGACGAGATATTTTATCACTAATATTTTTTTCGAAAGCAGAAACAAAATTGTATTAAATACCTGCAGCCAGCATATATGCTTTAAAAACTCAGGCTGGATTTAAAAAAGTTATCCTATTTATCATTATATATTTTTCTGGACTTTTAGATATTTACAAATTTTATTTGATATTTTATTTTTCAGAATAATTTAAAGGATTGCTTTAGTTTGATGGAAATATACTAATCAAATTTTTTCTCTTATACCTAGCGTTTCTCGACAGAATGTGGTGGTAGGATGACATTCAGACGAGATTACAGGTGTAAGATACTTTTCAAGTTAAACTTTGTAACTTAATATTATAGAGTGGAAATTTGGTATAGCCTAATTAGCTAAGTTGATTCAAATTTGGTACAAAAATCTATTCTCTTACAATTTTTTTACTACAAATTTTTGCAAATATTCTTTTTTCATATATTTCATTTTATGCAACTATATTTGATTATAAACACCGCATATTTAACATTGTATTTTAACCATATTTGTCTTTGAAGAAAAAGGGATTGGATAAAGGAAAAATTTTATAATAGATAGAGTTTGACGCTAGGTAAGATATATTCTAGGGTTTGTCAATTTAGGTCAAATAATTCCCAGGTCAGTATGACGATTAAGAGTCATTTATTTTACTAAGGCTGTGCATTTGTTGATGCGGCGAATGGCAAACTAAAAATGTGTTTTTTCGTACCATTTGAATTGCAAGAAAGTAAATTTGTTAAGGCAAATGGATAGATAAGACATGTATGAATGGTAGATGTTATTTTCCGAGTTATGTGATAATAAAGTTCATTGTTCTATTATTAATAAATTTATATGAACAAAAAATTTAGTAATAAAACATCGTCAAATCATATGGTTTAAAATCATCAAGATATATATACTTTAACAGAACACCAAATTAACAATCCCTTCTATAACATTTTGATATGATGGTATCTAGGAAAGACCTGTTGAGATGAATGGCATATGCTAAAATTAGGGTCATTGTTAAATTATAGTGCTTTGTTCTATTAGTAAACTTATAGAAAGCCAACTATACCGTAACCACAGCCCAAACACCGTCTAATACTAAGATTTAACAATCCATTATATTACTTGTATAAGGGAAAAGGCACAAAGGCCGTTTTACAATAACTTGGGTTTAACTCAATAAAATAAATTTGTTTTTGGCAATTAATAAGTGAATATCAACAGACACTTTAAAAACAAATATAAAAACACTATAAAAATAAATATAAAATTGCCTCGTAATTTTTGTATATGGGATAGAAAAGAAAAATTATTTAACTAAATATACAAAACATTAAATCTATTGACATCTTTGAACAGATCCTCTTTTGCTTGTTAGCAATAAGTTTTGGGCATTATCTTTTTTTTAAATCTTAAACTATTATGCGACTTCTTTTTATAATCCTTGTGCCGTATTTTTAAGCTTGCCCAGACATTATTGACCAAGGATAAAATATTAATATTATGTTATCTATTTTGCTCAATTAACATTTGCTCAAAACCTTGTTTTTGTATAAATATTAATGCCTAGCCTTAACATTATTTTAAATATTAAAATAGTCAAATGATTCTTTTTTTAATATTTAAAAAAAAGCAATTATAACTTGAAATTTTAATTTATATACATTTTGCATTTCAAGTAAAATTACGCCGACGTGTAAATAGCTGCGGCCTATTAGAAAAAAATTTGAACATGAATAAAAAAACTACGGTTTTACGTGGCGCCTAAACGCTAGTTTATGTTTAAAAATAAACAAAGTTTGAAATTATAAGGAAATTGAATGTAATGAGCAGCCTATGATTAGGAAAATATTTGGTAAAATATAAATGGCATAAAAATAGTCGTTAAAAAAATTCAAACAAAATTATTGTTAAAAACAAAAATTCAAACGCAAAAGTAATTTATAAAAGGAAATACAAAAACATCTTAAGATCAACACACCAGTTTAATAGGATCCATTTAAATAACACCGACAAATCATGCCGAGCCCTACATTAAACTATAATTGTTTTTAACCTTAATGTTTTATTGATCTAAAAAATAAGAACTATTTTTATAGGTAATAAGTGAACATAACAAGAAACATTTTTCATCGATATTACTGCTAAATAAGCATTCCTAGTTTATTCGTTTTCTCAAAAAAGTTAAAAATTAATAAAGTTTTTTTTTTGAGTTTCAACGAAAATTATTTATCAAATTAAGCCATAAAAACTTAGCTGTTTTTCATTTTATTATAAATTCTATATGTTTAGAAAATATTCAACCAGTAGTTTAAAAAAAATTTTTTAAAAAATAAACGTTTTGAACGCGTCCTAACTAATTCATGCTTTTTTAAATTATTTGACACTGTAATATATTTATTTATATACCTGGATTCCTTCATCAAAAATTTAAAGAATATTATGTATCTGGCATTTTCGTTTTATGAATAAATAGTTTGATTAAATTTGAGTTTTTGTTTTTCTAACATCAAAGATAATATATTTGTATATAAAAAAAGTATACATTTATTTTTAAATAAAATTGAACATTATGTTACCAATTTTTTAAAATATATATATCATGGTATTGATAAATACAATTGGGCTTAGGTTTTAACCCTATCTTCTCCCACATAAGTTTGCAATTAGGCTCGATTTTTTTAACTCCGGGTGCAAAACATTTAATACTCCCTGCGAGTTAAGTAGTAAAATTTGCTAACACGCTGATCTTCGTTTTTTACATGAGCTCACAGTACAAATTGTTTTTTTAAGCCACGCAGTTTATTTCATAATTAACCTTATAAGAAGTACTTTCAAGAATTTAATAACACAAGTCAAAACTGCCAATTTAATGAGTTTTGATTCGTTTTTCGAGTCAAACATAGTAAGTCAGTTATAATCATTAAGAATTTTGAAAAAAATGTTTCGAAAACAAAATTAAATCGATATTTTTCTTGCATAAAAATAGCTAAACTATTAAATTTAAACTTCATATATATTAAATAAAAACTGAAAACACATCGCATCGTATTTAAGGAATGCAAAAAATTCTGTAATTAATTTAATGCTTTTATATAAACTTAATTTACTAAAAAAATTTATTTCTTATTGAGAATAATTGCTATATGAGGTTTATATAAAAAAGGAATTTTTAGATTTTATATATTTAAGATATTCTTGAACTCGTGAAAGTCCAAATAAACCATTTTTTTATGGACGGATTTTAGGAGTCGAAGGCGGAAAAAACTACGAAAAATGGAAAATGCATAGAAAAGAGAAAAACCCATCATTGGGATGTATGCTTTTTTTATAAACATAGTTATATGACATTAATCTGTTGCTGACCTGTGTAATTAAGGTTCTATTTTTCAATATACAAAACATCGTAATATTTAAGGTGCTTTTTCAGTTATCTCTATTGTTTATAAAATGAACAAAATTAAAAACGAAACTGTTATCCATAAAAAATGGCACAAACATGTTTGGCTAACCATAAATTTAATTCCAAATATAAAAACATAAAAGGATATTCGAAGCCATTAACTTAATAGCGCATTTGTTAGATGGGGAATCCTGTCGTTCAAAATTTAAAAACAAACCATTTATATTTTACTACTTTACTAATATTTTTTTGATACAATTTATAAATAATTCAAAAGTAATTTTAGGAAATTACGAAAATTTAGCTAAAATAAAATATTTTGGGCGAACTATAGCCAATTAAAATTACAACTTTTAAATTTTATCTGAAAGGTAGAGTTTGTTTGCTGCTATGTGTTACGGAAGTTCAAGAGTGGACTTTGGAATTAAAAAAGACTTAATAAAAGTCAAGCTGGCTTGCTAAATTAACAAACAATCCAATGCATCATTTTGGCTAAGCAGATAAAAATTTCGATATTCAAAAAACTGTAAAAAATTATATTTTAAAAAGTAAATAAACATCTTATTGATTATTTCAATCAAACTGACTACTTTTTAGCCGGCCTAAATTTTTGTTCATTTATGTTAGGAACGGGCAAACTATTATAATTGGGCCGTAAAATTAATTTCACATTTGTTTTTTAAAAAAATGGTACGTGACTCAGCTTCTATATCATATCAATTTTATTTTGGTTATAGAACTAATGTTAATGTAAACAAATAATTTCATGAAAAAATACAAAATACATTTCCATGATAGCCTTATGTTTTCCGTTTCGTAGTTTTTTCTGATTAGCTCCTTAGATCAGTCTATATCGAAAAAATTGGCCTTTTTGCCCAAATTGGCGATTTTGCGATCTCGAAAACACTCTAAAAAGAAAAAATTCTACAAGAATCCTTTTAATCATATTAAATTTTTTTGTAATATCACAAAAATGAGAAACAAATTTTTTAGTTTATTATTATTTTACATCAGAATTTAAATAATAGAGATTATTCCGGGTCAAACTTAAATATGTCAAATTATCGGTTTTTAACACAAATATGATTGAGAGTCGGATTTTAAAAGTTTAGCGATTGTGAATATGCAAAGATTTTTTTAAGTTATTTCCGTTTCTAAATCCTTTTTGTTTTTATTGACTTTTTTCTAATGTTTATAGCTGTGTTGTAATTTGATTAAAAAAAGGTAAACTGATTTTCTAATCCCTGAGATGGATTGATCTCTGAAGTTAACACCTAACTTTAAAAAATTTTGTTGACTGTGTAATGTTTAAAATCAAATTTTTTGGCCAATTTAAATGTTTTCAAAATTTCGATTACAAACTTCTACCATGTAACTTAAAAATATATAACAATTTAAATTGATAAGTTTATTTATTTAAAATTTAGGGCAGATATCTTTATAAATCTACCTAAATAAAAATAAAAAATTGAGATAATTTAAGGTACTTTAAGGAATGTGGAATGTAAGAGAAGATAATGTCCTGTCGTTCCGCATCAATGAACTCACGATTACCCATAAGTCCGGTTAAGCAAAAGTCATTACTCTTAACTCTCACATGAGCTAATGGACAAATCTATATATGTGATTTAATAGAGTTTGATAGTAAACCTATAAAAATGAGAAATTTATTATAATTATAAGATATCCATATATAAACGAGACTATTGAGAAAAAAAAAGAAAAATCCATATTTGTAAAACATACATAACTATCACCTATTTTTTGTTTTTTTTTTTCCTTTTTTTACTTTAAAAAAGTCAAAAATTTTTATTTTTAAAAAAGTATTATTGGTTAATATATATTTTTAAATTAAGATGTGTCATTGTGTATAATTTATTTAAAAAATTTGATGCCCAAGATTTTTTTTAGTGGATTCAACAAAAATTCGGCTTAAAAAACAAGGTCATGTTTAAATTTTTCACTTGGTCGCCTATGACCAAAATTATTTATTCCTAACTAAAAAATTTTTTTGTTAGAGATTATTCGAGACAATCATAGATAGTGTTTTATGTTTTAAATCTAATATATATATAAAATCAAATGGTTGATGTTTGTTTTAAATAATTTTCTATATTTTTTTGTTCTTTTTTGTATTTTGTCTTGGCTTGTCATAACACTAGCAAAATTAGCGAATTTTTAATTCGGAACTTAACACATAATAACCACAAATACGTTTCAATATTAAAAAAAAATATGACAAGCCAAAATTTAAACCTGAGCCTGTAGATTAAATTTTTATATAGCAAATTTTATTACATAGTCACATTTTTTACTCTATTAGTGTCTCTAAATTCTTCTTTTTTAAACAAAACAGAACATGTCACTAATATACCTAAAGTGATTCATCTATTATCCTTAAAGCCCAAAAATCATAATATTTAAAAATATTTTTGATAACTTAACAAAGTTAAACTTATACATAATAATTTTTATTAAAATTGAAGAGTTAAAAACAACGGGTAAAAGCTTTAAAACAAAAGTCCTGTTACTCAAAAATAACATAGACTTTATTTTCTTTTTTGCAAATAAACTGGTAAATTATGGGTATTAAATTTTAGGGGTCTTCCAACTGCAAGAACTGTCACCATTATTGTTTATGTTGTAACAAAACAACTTACGATTTTTGCGAAATAAAACACATACATCACCGTAAATGTAAACGAGGAATTATCTGTAAATAAATGATATAATGCCATTTGTATAATTAGCCTTTTACCACGTTGCCTAAGATTAATATTTTGACAACAAATAAAGTTTTTAGAAATAGGACACTTGTTTTTTTTTAAGATTACAAAACTATATGTAAAAAAAGTTATTTTTGACTATAACTAAAGTTACTAATTATGGCGCGGAAGCCAATATCCATATAAACTATTAATTGTTTAAAAGAGAAATTAATTTATAAACTGTTATAAACAGTCTCATTATGAAAAATTGAATGATCTTACTGCCGTTGTACGGTATATCCACAACTTTGCCAGGATTCTTCTCTCCCCATTTTCTGTCAAGCAAAAGGATAAATTTTTTAATAACTTACTTTGAACAATATGCTGAACAAATCAAAGCAAAAACAAAACAATATAATACACGTTGATAAAATTTATAAAATGCACTCCCCCCCCCCCCCCCCCCCCCCCCTTTCCTCCCCTCATTCATAACATAACAGGCAGGTTTAAATATTTATTATCTTTAAAGTAAAAATCTGCCCTTTTAAAAAATGTTTTAAAAAAACTTTATATTGCATTTTTTTGATTTAAAATTTTTTGTTCTCTTATCTTATACTAAAATACATTTAAATTTAAATTTTTAAACTAATTTAAACCAACGATTTTGTAATTTTCAAATCTTATTGCCGTTTTTGATCAGCACTGAATATTTTCACACTTAATTAAATTGCATTTTTATTAAAGAAACATAAATTGTAAAAATACACGTTTAAACACTATATCGTCTTATTAGATTTTAAAGGTTATTAAAAATATCGTTTAACTAAGAGGCAACGTTTATCACTAATATATTTTAATGATGATATAATTATTAATTTGCTTTATAGATATAGATAAATTTAATTTTTATATATTATAATGCATAATTAATTTTTAAACTTATTAAATTAACGATTTGCAATATTTTATTAACTTTATTATATAAATACCGAATTTATGTAATTCACTTCAAGGTGGCAAAAAGTGTCACTTTTGACATTTTATATTATTTTTAATGTTTGTACGAAAATAAAAATAAAAAATGGCATCTAGGACAAATTTTTTTGTTTGATTAGCAAAGGCTGTGTTAAAAGAGCGATAAATAACGAATAAAGAAAAATAAATTTGGAATATTAAAATCAAAATAATTTATCTTGTCAAACTTTAATGTATATAAAAAATTATTTCTTACAATGTTATCAAAAATTATATTATACTATTAAAAAAAACCAAAAAATTTAATTAGCCTAGGTGAAGTTTATTGATTAGCCGAGATCAACTAAATGACTTTCTCCACGGCATTGCCACTTATTTTAAACACGGCCCTAATACCTAAAAAAAAATTCGGAAAATAATGAAAGTTTTTGCGACTTTAAAGATTAAGTAAAAACTACAATTTTTCAATAAATAATAACACATATAATTATTTAAAGTGTATCAACTTCCGCAATACAATTTTGCACTCTTATTCATTCTACCAAATTGTAAAAATAATATTAGTTTAAAATGCACAGTATAGAAATATATTATTAATAAATTTTTGTTTTTAAATTTATTTAATGAGTTTTTTAATGTTTAATTTAGGTTTGAGTTTGATTAGAAAAAATAACGGCTAATTACATTTTACCACTTCTCAATACAAAATTCTTAACTATGCTCATTTACAATATCAGTCCAACAAATACATTTGCCCCTCTTTTACTAAATACACCTAAAAAGGCTCGATTGCCTAAATGATTCCTATCTAATTGATCTTGTTTAGTTTCTTGAGACAACGGCCCAGATTTTAATGTTTATTAGCTTAATTAAAGTATCAAATATGTTATGTAAAAATAAATAGTCATTTTAAATATTCCAAATAAAATGTCACTTTGATCTAATTTGTCATCAAAGTCAGCAAATTTATGAGAAAAATAAGGTTTACATATTTTTCCTACCCCCACAGGTACGGTCCTCAATATTTTGTATAAATTTTTTTACACCTTAATTATGTCAAAATTGGGGTTTTGTCAAAAAAAGTTTTTCAAACCATGTTTACATTGACAAACATCACCACAAATGTAAATTTAAACAAATTCTTATTGTATTTTTGACAATCCCTTTTTTTGACTGATTTAGAAAATAAAGTAGACATTAACATAATTAATTTGTCTAAAAACATTTACTCGCAGCTAATAGATTTGTATTCTTTGTATTGTTCCTGACACATGTTTTTTATCTAAAAATTGAAAAATAAAATAAAGGATATCAAGAATAACATAATTTTGTAAAACTAAAAAAGCTAAATTCTGCCCCTTTTCTGATTAAGAAATCTTTTGATCGTATTGATCCCTTATGTAGACACATGTGCCGTCCACTTTCAAAACCTTATAATTTTTTATAAACTGGGTTTCATAATATATTTTGGAAATTTTTGTTATAACCACGTTATTTCCTCTAAATTAAAATAACTGCAAACTCATATTCTAGTTATTTATTTAAATAATTATTGGCTTAGTTTTTGCTATATGTAACTAACTTTTCCAAATTTTATTTTTAAAATATGATGACCGACTAAATTTACAAATATAGTTAAGTAAATCATATTTTTGATGTTTTGCTTTTAGACGTTTTATTTGTTACGTTTTGTCAAAACTAAGTGTTTAAAACTATTTTAGGAGAACTATATATTTTTATATTAAATGATAATTTCAGAGTTAAATATAATAATTGTGGGAAGCGCAACATCTTATTGTCTAAATATAGTTGGATTTTAAGAAGATTTCAAAAACAGTTTAAGGATTTATTAATTGATACAAAGAATACAATTACAGATACTTTAAAAATCATTGGCCTATATTTTAAGAAGTACCTTTGATCAACAAATTTGTGAGATTTGAGCTAACTACAAAGATCACACCTACCATCTTAAAAATTTCAAAATCAGTTTACCGTTTTTTTGAACAATTTTATTGAGTTAGCTCTGAACATTAAAAATTTTTGAAAAAATGCCATAAAAACGAAAAAAAAACTAAAAACAAAATTAGTTTATTTTTTTTTGCATATTCAACACAGCCTAACTGATGCAAAATTCAAATAAATATTAAAATCCAGTAATATACCGTGACTTATTTAAGTTTGAACGAAATGTTCTGTATTATCTATATGCTAGTTTAAGATATACTAAAAAAATTTAATTCTTTTAAGATGATAATTATAAGTCACATTAATGAAAAAAACGAAATTTTTCTTTTAAGTGAATTCTCGCCGCAGAATCTGTCAATTGGGTTAAAAAAGGCCATTTTTTTATACCGGATCTAAGGAGCTGTGAGTGATAGAAACTACGAAAAACAGGAAATATGTATCAAACAAGGCTATCATGGGAAAGTATGCTTTTATGTTTTCAACAACTTTTTTTTTTGATATTGATATGTCGACCATATTTGTAAAGCTATAAATTACCATTGAGCGTTATGATATTATTAAATAAAACTTTTGATATTTTCATTAAGCTATATTTTTCACTAAAAAGACCTCATGGAATCTAAAATTCTCAATTTTGGTTTAATTAAAAATTTACAGTTTTGGTCAAAGTCAGTGGTTTTAAAAACTATTTTTTTTAATTTTGCACCTTTCAAATATTTAAATGTATTTGCAAATTATTTCATTGTCATCAATAAGGAAAATATTTTTTTTATCATAATTAGTAATTATAGAGTTTAGCAAATTTATTAAACAAATATTTTAAATGAATTTAACTTATATGAAAAACTTTACTTTAAAATTTTTAAATCATTGGGTATCGATGGCAAAGTTAAATCAAAGTTTCAATTAGGTTAAATTTTTTGAGTCAGTTATAGATTGCTTTTATTTATTTCTTATAAACATTTTTAAACATGCTCGTGATAAAAGCGTTAAGCGCATGAAATATATTTATCATAGCTATCAATTAATATATCACAGACCATCAATTTTTGAGAGCTATTGGCTAACTACAGGATCAAGCCTACAATTTTAGAATTATTCAAATCCGTTTACTGTTTATTCAAATCAAACAGTAGTCAGATATAACCTTGAAATATATAGGAATGTCAAAAAAGCAAAAAAGATCATAAATATAAATTATAATTTTATTTGCATATTCACAATAGTTAAACTGTTAAATTAAAACTTCAAAAATATATTTACATTAAAAATCGATAATACATCGTGTCCTAATTTGGAAAGCGAAATATTTGTATAATCTAATGCTTAAGCAAGAGCTTGATATACTAATAAATTTTATTTTTTATTATTTAAGATAATAAATTTAAGTTACAAGGAATTTAAAAAATAAGTTTCTAAATATTTTATTTCTCGGGTTTTTTTAAGGTCGCAAAATCTGTTAAATAGCCATTTTTGTTATATGGACGTATCTAAGGAGTCAAAGGCGTAATAACTAAAAAACGAGAAATATATATGAAATTAGGCCTTCATGGGAATGCATTCTTTTATGTTTTACAAAATACTATTTTCTAACATTGATTTTGTTGACCTGTGTAATACGACAACCGCACAACATATGTTATTTCCATTTTTAGAAAAAAAAAATTAATAGCTTTTTTAAAAATTTATAGCCTTTTTCTCCTAATAAAGCTCAGCTACAATAACCAACAAAATTCTATAAGAGGTTATAGATTGAAATATAAATATGGTTCATTACACGCCTAATCATATAAATTGACTTACGACTAAGGAGTCTAAAAAAAAGATAAATAATAACATAATTACTTAAATAAAAATGCATTCATTTTAATCACTGAATAGCTGATTGTTAATTTGACTTATAGCCTAAAATGGCAAAGAACATATTGTTTTAGTGTAATAACCTTTTGCCAGCTTTTTTACCGTTTTGCTTGTAAGATTTTATTCGAGTTATCAATATAAATATTATAAGCCTAAAATTTAATACATATTTTAACTTAATATTTGGGTAGGTAATGGAATCATATCCATCCATATACAGTATTTAGCCTAACTAATATTGTTATTGTTATCGTCAATCACATTTTAACATCATCGTATCAGGTCATGAAAATGCCTAATGACTACCTTGAGACTAAATATATTTGTGATAATATTTTTGATAATGTCAACAATCAAAATAAAATAATATTTTTAATCAATAATTGGATTGGTAGTATTAATTGTGAAATTGCCTCCATGCGTTCAAATGATAATTTATAATAATCTAAATAAAATAGATTGACAAAAAAGTTATGGTTTAACGATATATATTTAAATTAGTTAATTTAAAAATTATATTACAAATATTATTCATTTTTTAAGTGTCTAAACCGCAAAAATGTTGCACTTTTTCTATATTGCAGGAGGGAAGTTTGTTTTGCTACGGATAAAAAAGATTTATTAGCAAATTAAAGATGTTGAACTTGCGTTTTTCAAACTTGTTCTAAGGAGACCTAAATCTATAATTGCTGACTGGTAAAAATAAACTTTTTAAAAAGTCAATGTTTTTTTTTCATTGGCGAAAGTCGGAATTAAGTGAATGAGATGCCTATTTTTTATATTTTACAAAAAAAAAACAATTATTCGATGAACCCTAAACGGTATTGTCTCATGATTTATTGTTTTGATTATGGCAGTATATTATATTTTTTGATATTTAATCATGCTAACCATTGAACACGTTTAAAGTCCTATTTTAAAATATTTAAAAAAAAAAGAGTTTTTTTTTCTGTGATAAAAGTGAGTTATTGGTTAAAATAATTGTGATATATGTAGAATATTAAGCATATATAACAAATAGTATAAGGCGCGTTCAGACTCAGTTCGTTCTTTTAAAAGTTTAAAATTTTTACCTTATGACATTGAACGCTTTTTTACAAAAAGTCGCAAATTTTTGCTATTAACATTAAAATAGTTTTTCAGAAAAAAAATTTTGAAAAAAAAATAAAATTTTAAAAAATTTTAAAACTTTAAATTTTTTAAAAATTGAGTCCAAACACCTCTATATGTAAACAAAAATTTTGTTCTTTGCCCCATAGTAATAGGACAGCTATAAATTTGTACAATCTTTACCCTCATTTAAATAACAAAAAAAACTCAACTTTAAGTTTTTCGCAAAAAAAACAAAAACTTATTATTAAATTACCCTAAAACTTCTACCCAAAATTTAATTTTTTAATGGTACAAATTATATCAATAAGTTTCTTTAGTATAAATAAATATATGAGCAAAAAATATACAATTATACCAAAAAATATAAAATTGATAAAAATTATTTTAAATTAGTGATAGTCATAATTTTAAAGCCGATAATAAATAAAATCAATTGGTAAATTAAAATGACACGCAATATACACACGGCAAGACGTTTCATATAGTAATTATTTTAATGAATTTTAAGCGGAACTAGATAGCAATAAGCCGAATTCGCCCTTTTGTGAGTTTATAGAGGGAAATTAACTGTATATAAAGTTTAAATATGAAAAAACCGGCCATAAAATTTGTAAAAGCTAAATTTTTGATATAAATTCCTAATTATTGTCAAAACTGCATTAAGTCATTATTTTTATATGATTTCTTTCAAAGGTTAATTTATTTCTAAATGGGGGGGGGGGGGGGGGGGGGAGATTGAAGCCTATTTGAAACAAAACGATTTAAAATTTATTTTTGATGATTCAATCACAGGGTCGAGTCATATGGCAATGGCAATATAATTAAGCCTTTATGGTTTTTATAATTTGCCTAAACATACTGATATGTTTTAATTCGTATGCATAGCACTTTGAATAATTATTAATTTTTATATTCATACAATTTATTTTTGAAAATATTTACACTAGTATAAAAATATTAAATTAAAAAGTCCAATTCTCGATTAGAAAAATGGTTTTTGGAATTTTAATATCAATAAATATATCATTGTCGATGTGCTTTTTTTTAAGCTCCCGCTAGTTTTGTGTAATGGAAAATTTTTTTAAAAAACTCATCTTTAACATATATTCGTCGGCTTTTTTTAACAAAATGTTCCTCACTATAACTGAATTTGGTTTTCTAAGGTGTGATTCCGTTTTTCTTATATTGACAGAAAAATGCAGGTTATATAAAAGGAATTAATAAAGCTTAAATATAAAATAAAAACATACTAAATCCTTTAGCAGCGCGTAAAATTATTATATATTAAAGTAAAGACATATAAAATTATTATATAATTTATAATATATAGATGGGGTTTAGAATGTTTATTATAAACTTTATATACCCTTAAATTGCAAAATAACTTCCTTAGTGGTTTGAGTATCAGCCATTTTAAATGAAAATTTTATCTTTAATTGCCAAAAATTATCATTTATAGAATGTCATTCATTCATTCAAATTGTTATTCTAGCTCAAGCTTCCTGCCCTACATGCTGAAGGTTGTAAGTTCAAATCCGTGCACAGGATGCTTTTTTTTTTTCGAAAAAAAAGTGCACATGTAAAACCCCTTTAGGCTGCTGCGTGGCCTGATTAGGCAGTAGTCTCTTTAGAATACGCCTAAAATGAGAGCAAGATTACATACCTAATTCGTCGGCGTGCAAGCAAATCTTATTTAACCCGTCGGCAATATTGATTGCTGCTCGTGTTAAAAGATTTAAAGCCCTAACGAATGGTGCCCCTAAAATAGGGGTATGGGAGAAACAGCCTAATGTTTCTTTTTATACTGTTCTCTTGAGATTATTTATTAAAAATTATAACGCTCAATGTCAATTTTTATTTAGGGCGTGATATCAACCTATAAACTATAACTTAAAATCAATAAACGGAAAATCAATATTAATTTTAAGGAGAAGAATATGGCTAATGAACCATAACGAAACCGACCCGATCACATTCAGTGGAAAAACGAAACACCAGGCAATTGATAAATATGCCCTATTTTTTAAGCATCAGCAAAATATTCCCGCGAGTGTACCTATGACATCAAAAAAAAGAACAAGTTCAAAAAGTAAAAAAGGGGTTAATTAAATTAAGGACTATGTCAGGAATGCCATTTAATTTACGAATTTTTGATGTAAATGACAAAATAAAAAGTTTTGTGAATTAGCCACCCACCATCTTTCACAATCAACATTGACCCGTTAAAGGGAATCTTTACAAAACAATTAAAATGATAATGCAAATATGGATGCAGGAAAAAAAATAAATTAAACAAGGCTCTCTTCTCGAAAATTGATTGTGAGACCTATCCTGACCAAACCGCACCTAAAGTGGTATACTGTCCCTAAATGAGAAAAAACTGTAGAAAAATAAAAAATTCCCCAAAACTAACTTAGATGCAGAATTAACATTGGACACTTTATACTACAGGATCATTAAACATCTGTATTATTTAAATTTTTAGATTTTTTCATGTATTTTGACAAAATAATTGAAGAGCTTTTTGTTTTCAACATTTGACTTTGATCGTAAAAATAGGTTAATTTTTTCTAATATTTATGCAATCGATAGTACAATTTAAATGGCCTGTTTTGTTAAAAGCGGTTAATAAACCTTAATATTTTGTTCAAAAAAAATTCCTCAATAAATTTTTCCTTAATCACTTTTATTTATTTCAATATTGTTCTGATCTTTGGATTATCATGTTGGCTGAATGTATTTAACACAAGGAAAAATGTAAAACGTTTCAGTTTTAGCGTTCGGTATAAAACATTTACTCAAGTATTAAATTAATTATATTTTCCCTAAAATATACAACCTGTATTGCTTTCACCTACTTGATGATGTTAATGCTTTGGGAATTTAATATTGATATAAAAAATGACATCCAAATATGATAGAAAATAAATGTAGACCATTTAAAGATTTTGCTTATAACGCTTAGTTCACATAAGCTTATTCTAACAATTATTTCGCTGTATAGAGCTTGTTCATTTTTGAATTTTAACTATTTTGCTAAAAGGTCTACACAAAAATGTATAAAAGAAGAGTATACTTTTGTATATTGAGCCACGTGCTAAGTAAGTTTTTGATCTCGTAAAAATTTCAACAATTCTAAAAATTATCTTTTTTTTTCAAAATTTTTCAAAAATTCTTTATTTTAGAATAAGTATTTTATGCGCATAAACTAAACTTGGCATTTTATTAAAAAAAACGTTCATAAACAAAATAAAATTAAAAATTTTGCAAAAATAAAATTTTATAGGGTCAATTAAAATTATTAGTATCACCATTACAATTTATTTCATCGCTCAATGCCGAGTAGCTCTTCACATTAAAGTCCAAAAGTTTGATATAATTTTGCAATAACCTAACATTTAAATAAATATTTACTTATTAAGTCTTTGATAAAACTGCCTGTATTAAATATAAACAAAATTTAATATATGTATAGGTATATATTATATAAATATATAGTTTAATAACAAAACAGCAATAGAACAATTATATGAAAGAATTCTTGACTGATTAGGTCAAGTTATCTGTTCACTTATTCTAAGAAAGTGCATAACACACAGAGCCCTAATCAGAGTTATAACAAAAGAGGCGCAAGAAATTTTTTCCGCCTTCGGCAAAACATAATTGATTTATGTTTATATTTTTTAAAGGGCATTTCAAGCTGTGTAAATATTTGCTTCTGAAATTTTTATTGCACGAGTTTTTAACGCTAAAAATGTTCTTGCGGACCCACCTAAAAACAAAAAACTAATAATTTTGATGAATGATATATTAAATTTTTCTAACATTCACCGATAGCGTAATTAGGGCTAAAAAAGAG
The DNA here is from genome assembly GCA_030555515.1 of Acutogordius australiensis. NCBI lineage: Eukaryota > Metazoa > Nematomorpha > Gordioida > Gordea > Gordiidae > Acutogordius > Acutogordius australiensis. Next base: position 29,186,367 of record CM060245.1, on the reverse strand, counting down.
GCATATGAGTATTACGAATATCAAACGAGGAAATCTTTTATTTTTATTCAAATCACCAAATTGTTAAACGTCTGACTCAAATTTTTCATATTTTTCGATGCTTAGTCCAGTGCTAAAAACAGTGAGCCAAAAACTTAGGCCCATTTTTTCCCCTGAGGAAAGATAGAGAGCAATAAATAAAGGGCTTTAAAAAAATTAAATAAAAGTTTTAACTTAAAAAAAAATCAAAAAAAGGCTCAAAAAAAATATTAAAAAAACGACCGAAAGCTCACCTTTTATATAATTTTTTTTAAAAATAATGTTATAATTATAAAACTTTGAGAAAATTTAACTAAATAATTAAATTTTTCATTTAATTATTATTTTAAAAAAAAATTTTAAATTTCAAAATTTTATATAATTCTTTTTGGGATTGCGAAGCATATCTAATATAAATTGCATGTGTTTAAAGCTCAAAGATCTACTTAAAAAAGGCCTTAAAAAACTATATTGGTAATGACCTCGGCCTAGATGATTAATAACTGTTGCCTTTGCGGTATATTAAACTCTTTCTAGAGTTTGAACCACATGATATTGCGGCTTGGCATACCCGACATGTTTTTCAATTTAAGTTGATTTTTTGAATCTCGCCGGCTTAAATACAAAAATGCGGTTCAAGATTCTTATAAGCGCTAAATTTTTGGCCCTTAAATTTATCGATAAAACACAGCGGTTATCATTTTTTCTTTTTAACAATTATTAAATATAGCCAAATTAGATATTAAACGGCCCGACCCGTTTTAAATTTCGGCCAGGCTGTGCCCGGTTTGTTTTGGGCAAATTTCTACCAGGTCAGGTGGGCTTTGAGGTCTCGACCTTGATATCGAGTTCCTTCAGCCCTATCTGGGAATTTTTGGAAAATATGAATATTGTAACAGTTATTTCCAACTCTTTGATTAAAACCCGTTTTTTTAATTTTGTCAAGTATAGTTTAAAAACTAAAGCAAATTAGTTAATGTAGTCATAAGTTTAATTAAATCTTTTTTTTGGTAAATAGAGAAGCGGATTTCAAAATTAGTAAGGCACTTTAATAGTTTTAGTCTTTTTAAATAATTATGCAAAATGTCATATTAAACCAATAAAATCTATTCATTTAAAACAGAACGCAAATTTAACTGTAAGTTTGGTAATTGAGAATACACAACCTCAGAGCCCACAATAAAAAACAAAAGCAAAATTTGCCTTTACATTGATTTTCCTGTTAAATTCAAGCCGTGATTAAAAGATTTTTGTTACCTTGCGCGAGAATAAAGTTGCCATACACTAAAAACACAATGTAAGAAAATTTCATAATTTTGCCAACAAAGTTAAAAATAGCAATGAATTTGTAAAAATTTTGTCTTTTTTTCAAATTAAAACACTAAAAACGAATATGAATTTTACCCTAAATATCAAATATTAGCCTTTTCATTCATCTATCCACCTAAACAAACATTTATATAAACAATAACTATTACTTTTAAACACTTCTGAAGGCAAGTGCGTTTATTTAATATAAAAAACATAAAGTTTGAATGCAAGAAGGTATTTATTTCCGTCAAATAGCGATCAGCATTCTTCTTATAATCAGAGCTGAAACAATTGTGAGCCAATGTAAATATAGGATTTTTTTCATCAAAAGGATAAAAAAGCTCGAGAATATTACATAATTTGTTTCTCAAACGAATTGGAGAATACCCTCATTAATTTAAAATATAGCTAAAATACGCCCATTTTTTGACTAGACTCGTATTATTGCTCTTTTTTTATAGAAGATTAGAAAGTTAACAGAACAGAGATCAAAACTTAAGCAGTAATCTTCATTTCAGAATAGTTAATTGAAGCTAAAGCCCTCTCATTTTATAATGCGAAAAAAATGTTTGGTCTATTACTAATCCCTCATAGACAATTAAATATATATGGTCAATTCCACCTCAATCCAACAAGTCCGGGAGGGGTACCCCTTATGATTTGACTGAAACTTTGCATGGAGATAGTATATAAGGGTATCTCATAATCTGGAAATTTCTTTTGACCGGAAGTGATTTTTGACGGAGATAGCGGCAAAAGAAAAAAAATTACAAGGTGAATTTTCACATTTGATGAATGGGAGGTTATAAGTCAAAAAGTATTATAGCTTACTCAACTTTTTCTTTATTTTGCGGAGACAATAAGGGCTATCTTGCATGTGTTTATTATTTTAAAAAACTTATTTTTAAATTTTACAATTTTATGAAGAATATTCAATTTAAAATAACTAAAAAGCATTTTTTTAAATTTCTTGAAAAATTGCTAAAATATACTTCTTATTATTCTTTATAAATATTCAAACTCAAAAGTCTGGGACCGACAAGACTTTTTTTAAAAAATTAAAAAAAAATAATTTTTTTTTTATTTTCAGACAAAAATTTGCTCTATGCACTATATTAAAATATTTAAAAGTGCCAAATTTGATTATAAAAAAGAGGTTAGACATAGGGGCCATTATGTTAGGCTATAACAGTTTTATTTATTTGATTCATACTATTGTCAATTTTGGAAAGAAAAAGGGAACTTCAGATAAAAAAAATTGGTAATTTTCATTATTTTACTCCTATTTTTAAAGCCGACTTTCTGGGTCACTACCAAACCAAAAAAATTTAAAAATGCATTTTATTCATAAAACACCGCTGTATAACATAAATTTCCCCCAACATTTTTTAACGAACCCATTTTTTTTTTGAAAAAAAACAAAAGTTTGCCAAATTTTTTAGAAATTTAAGGTGGAAAAAATTAAAACATAAAATTTGTATGCTTACAATTGTCAACTTTTTATTAGAAATTATACATAATTCTTAATATTTATACTCGGCAAAATTCAAAAAATTTGTAAAATTTATTGTATAAAACAAATTTTGGGAGGATTTTTGAAAAAAATAATAAGGTAAAAAAATTTATAAAAAAATTTTTTTTTATTATTTTTAAAAATAAAATAGCCATAAAGAAGTTAAATATGATAGAAATGGTAAATTAAAATATTTTTGGCCTATTTTGAATCTTGAGATTCAACAGAAGTTCTTTTTTATGCATATCAACAAACTTAAAATAAACGTAAAAATTTAAATATTTTATGAAACATATTGATATGGTACTATAGATATAAAAAACAAGTCAGTTTAAGGGATAAACAACTTCAAATAATTACAACGGCCAAAATTAGCTTCAATGATGAACTTTAAGACTAAATATTAGACCTTATTTAATATTAACAAAATATAGACATTTAGTCTTTTTTACTAATTTCTACAAATGCAAAATATGTTTTTGAAAGGCTATTTAGAACAAGGCATACAATATATATCTAACAGACCTTATGAATGTTTAAAAACCCAAAATTTAAGTTCCATTTACATCTAAGTTTTTTAATAAAGACGCACTAGACCTATTAAAAAAAAGAGGAAATATCACTATCACTTGACTCTATAGGCTTATGGATTTGGGGCATGAGGTTTTTTATAACCTAATGTGTTTCTAACAAATTTTTACAAAAGAATATGTTTTTAATACTATAAAAAAATCAAATTTCATCAAAATAAACGGATTGATTTCATGGTCTCCTTATTTTGTAATTTTCCTATCCCGTTCTTTTAATATTTTCTATACCTAACGTATATACTATTTTTGTTACACTTAAACAGTCAAATTATAACTGATTTTATAGGTTCTAAATATTATTAGTTAACTATGCAAATAATTTAAAAAAATAAGCTTGCACAGATAAATACAATCTGCCTTAGTTTTTTGACACCTGAAAATTTGCTGTTTTTTGGCAAATTTTGGTATTTTTGTAGTAGAATGAGTCAAAATCAGATGAAAAAAACTGGGGCTAGTATATGTTATTAAGCAATAATTTATCTATAAAATAAATGTTAAATATTAAAAAAAAGTTGGCTGGTTAACCAGAAAGTCGATTGCAAAATTTTCACTTTTTTTATGAGGTTCACTTTTTCATTGTAAATTTAATAATAATAATAATCAAATAATTCAAACTATTATGGTCTAACATAATTGCCCATATGTCCTGCTTTTTGAATATTGTCAAATTTGGCACATTTGAATATTATAATATAGTGCAAAGGGCATAAATATGTCCCAAAATTAGGGCAAAAATTTTTTTTTTAAATTTTGTAAAAAGTCATGCAGGTCCCAAACTTTTGAAATCATATAATTATTAACATTATTAAGGGCCATGTTTTATAAATTTTTTAGAAAATTTAAAGATACGTTTTTTAAGCTATTTATGTCTAAACTTGACTTTAATTTTTTAAAAACTTATAAAAAATTTTTTTTTAATATTTTCGCGAGGTAGCCCTTATTACGATCTTCAAAATAAAAAAAAATATGACTTTAGCTACAATATCTTTGATAATACATGCGCGCAAAGTTGCCTAAAATTTTTTTTTGCAAAAAAATGAAAAATATTTTTACTCATATCCGGGTCAAAAATCACTTCCGGTCAAAAAAAACTTAGGCTTTTATCAGCACCCAAGGACCCTTCTACCAATTTTCAGCCAAAACTGAGACTTGAAGGGAAAAAGTTTGTCGATTTGAGGTGGAATTGACCATATAGGAAAAAATTCATTTGCGACTATTTTTAATAAAAACGCTTTTAAAAAATTTCATGGGCTGTATATGAATTAATTTTTGTGTATCAAGGTCGCAACTCTAACTTTTTACAATTTTGTTAAATTTAAATGTTTAAAAGAATGGCAAAAAAGGGACCCAAATTTTGACCAGAGTAGGTGCAAATCAGACGACCTTGGTTTAATTCGAAATTACTCATACTGTATATATTTTTAACCCTACGGGTTGTAAATCGCAGCCACTAATACTAAAAGATGATAATAGATAATTTATAGATACACAGGTCAACAATTTTTTAAGAGTAATGAGTTAACATCAGAGATTAAACCTGCCATCTTAGGTAATATCAAATCCGTTTTGTTTTTCCTAGTCAAACTTAGTTAGTCAGGTATAAACATTATAAATTTTAGAAAAAAAGGTCAAAAAAAAAACAAAAAAAAATTAAATACAAAATAAATTGAAATTTTATTTTTGCATATTCACACAAGGTAAAATGTTAAAATCAAACTTCAAATAATATTTTCATTAAAAACCGATAATCGTGTCGTATTTAAGTTTGGACGCGAAATATTTTGTATTAACTAAATGCCTATGTAAAAGCTTGATATATTAATAAAATTTATTTTCCATTATTTGTTAAAAATATAAGTGACAAGAAATTTATATATGCAATGTAAATTTTTATGTTTTTTCTTCTTAGGGTATATTTAAATCTGTCAATTTGGTCCAAAAATGCCATTTTTCGTTATAGACGGGTCTAAGGAGGCAAAGAAGGAAGAAACTAAGAAAAACGAAGTAAATATGAGATTAGGCCATCATGGGGTTGCATTCTTTTGTGTTCTCATAACAATCTCGTTTCTGACATTGATATTTGTTAACCTGCGATATAAATATAAAATATGGTCAGTTAACATGATTTGACAAAATATTTTTTCGTCAAACATAAAAGTTTTATTTCTAGATTAACATATTTAACTTGATTTTTATATAATCAATTTGAAAAATAATTTAGATATAGTAGCCTAGCCACTAAGAAGTGTTAGAGAAATAATAAATTCAGTTTAGCCATAATATATTCAGGCTACTTCATATTATTTTAATCCAATAATTTCTTATATTAATCTATTATAAAGGGTGCCGAAACCCGGGATATTTGAGGTAATAAATGTTAAATTAAAAACGTCATAAAAAAGGATTTGGCTCGAAGGAAATTACGCCTTAAATAATCAGATCATTTCCAATCGATATTCAACTTGTTCTGTATAGTGTGTAACACAGTCGCTGGCATACATTAATTAAAAAGATAGATCCCGATAATTCCAGTATATATTCCCCACCCTTTCATTATACCCATTCAATAATTGTTTTAGCGATGTTCGAAGAATATTCATCTGAGGGCAGCATTGGATTTGAGAGCGAAAGTTATTCTATTTTTACAAATCCCAATTCTCAATTTCTTTAAGGGAAACATATTGTCGCCGTTAGTCATTTCTTTTTTCTGTCGTTATTCAGTACAAACTGATCATTGACTTCCAATACTCTAAATCGGCATGAACTAAATATGAATTCTTGTTATTTTAAATCGGTTCAGACTTCTAACTGTTCAACACTCAAATAACCCATTTTACAAAAACAACTTTCATACTCATCATACACCAACTCAACAATTCACAATTTCTTAAACTTACGGAAGATGACAATTATTAACAAAATCAAGACATAACACATTGATGAAAAAGAAGGTGGCGCAATAGATACCGGATTTTTTCCTCTTAAAACATTGTTCTATATCTTTCCAAATGTAAAACATAAAACTACCCTTAACGGGTGTTATCAGTACGCCAAAAATTCCGTCTAATGCTAGGCACATTAAAGAGAGAACTAACAACAAATTATGTATTCATTCATAAACAGAACCTGACTGAAGCAATCTAAATTCAAGGAGAAGTCACGTAACGTAATAAATTGGAGAGTTTATAGGGAACAAAGACCAGCAAACTACAAAATAGCGAGCACAACCGCAATCACAACGATCTTTTAAAAACTGTCCAACAGTCCCGTGCAACTTGATAATTCCATTTCGATGCGATAGCCAAAATTATTATCTATTAAAAAAACAATTATTCAGCACCTTCTTATGGTCTGTATGCAGACACCCTTCTTCCAATCTGGTCATACAATCTACGCAATACTGAAATGCACATTTGTTCGATTATTTACAACTAGCATAATGATTTCTAACATTGAAAAAATATTATTTTTGATATATAATGTATCTTATATTATAGCTTAGCAAATATAATTAAAGACAATAATTATCTTGATCACCGACAGTCATCACTGACCGGTATAATGTATAGGCTTAGTCAATGCCCACTGAAAAAGAGAAGTGTTGTGGAATGTATTATAATGGATAAAAATAGATAATTAATTAATAATGCATTGAGGTTAATTGTGTCATCATGATTTGCAAAAATAATTATTTATCAATATTAAAATTTTATCTTTAGATTAACATATTTTTAACTTAACTTTTATATATTCTTAATTTGCAAATACATCCTAGCCTAGTTGGATAGGTTAGAGTAATAATAAATTCAGTTAAACTATATTATATTTAGTCTAATTTATATACCTATTTATAGGTTAATCCTCCTATATTATTCTTATTATATAAAATAAAGTTCAATTTTTTGTTGCCAAAGGCGTCAAATTGTCATATCAAAAATTGTCGCTTTGCCGCCTAAGGCACGACAAAAAATTTTGAGGTGTTCTCTTCTTTTATAATCCTGGTTACCGCTCTGCAATTCTTTTGTATTAAGAAAATAAATAACTGTGTCAATGCCTAAGTTGGTATACTAACACACAATTGCCCTAAATGTTTAGAAGACATGATTAAGTCTTATGTTTTAATATCAGCCAATACAACTTTAATTTTTAAAAAATTTTTTTTTACAATTTATAAAATTAGTATTAGCCACAGTCAAGAACGTTTTTCAATTCTTGCCAAATGTTTAAAAATTTATTAAAGCTTTTATTTTGAAGTTATGCTGAAATCAAACTAGGTATATATTGACAAAATTATTCTCAAATTAAAGACACTGACAAAAATGTAAATAATTCTTGAAGCGAAATTAAAGAAAAACAATTTTTTTGATAATTTTGAATTAGCTAGCCTATGGGAAAAATATATAATTGCTTTTTAAAATTTACACTTTGTCATTTTAAGGATATTTTGGCGGCGTTAAAACGAGATAATTTCCCTTGTGGGAGTCGTAAGCGGTTAAAATATAATACGGTATAAACCCACTTAATCTTTGAATTTAATTATGCTAGATTGTGGCAGATTAGCTGTATATTTAAACTCCAAAATATAGAATGTAAGGATTTTGTATTCCCAAAAATTAGGTAGATATCCTTCCTTTTTTCCGATATGAAAAATGCATCCGTCAGCGCCCAAACTCAATTTTCCGCCGGCAGAATATTGTCTGGACTCGACCACAACGTCTAAAGCTTATATTCCGCCGGCGGAATATTATTTGGCTTATAGTCAACGTCCAAAACGCATCGCTGGCGGAATATTGTCTGGACTTAACCACAACGTTAAGCTTATATTCCGCCGGCGGAATATTATTTGGCGTATATTAACGTCCAAAACGCATTGCCGGCGGAATATTGTCTGGACTTGACCTCAACGTCTAAAGCTTATATTTCGCCGGCGGAATATTATTTGGCGTATAGTCAACGTCCAAAACGGATTTTCGCCGGCGGAATATTGTCTGGACTCGACCTCAACGTCCAAAGCCTATATACCGCTGGCGGAATATTTTTTTGCGTATAATCGACGTCCAAAACACATTTTTGCCGGCGGAATATTGTTTGGACTTGATTTAAGCGCCCAAAGTTTATATCCCGCCTGCAATGTTGCAAAATTTAAAGGACAAACAAACAATTTTAAATGTTTTTGATTTTTTATGCTTAGATTATGAATTGTTTAATAAATCGGGGTTATAATTAGAGTTGAGGGCTAGGATAATGTTTAGGAGTATAGTACAGAGGCTCATCTTTTTTTAGCTCTTAGCGGTAAGCTCACACTCTTTTCTCACAATACTCATTACAGCTCGCGGTGAAATATGTTAATTCTCATAATTGCAAAATTTTTAGATAAGCACTCATTTGCGATAAAGTCGAGCTCAGACCGAGCTTAAAGCTCAATGAATAAGAAACCTGTTGAAAAACTTAAATCTTTGAGAAATGATTTCAAATAAAAAGATTGTTTTAAATGTTGAGCAGTAGATATATTTGTTGTCTCTAATATTACGGAGTTTTAAAGGTAAAATTTGAACGCCAATATGTATGGGAACATAAGGTTAATGTATTGCCTTAATTTGCCTAGTACCCGACAGGGCTAAAAGGGGCTATGCCCTGACGGGTATGCCGTCTCTTTCAAGAGATGTAGGGCAAGGGGGGCATTGTTTTAGCAGGTGAATGATTCTGGCCTTTGAATTTTGCTAGAGTTGTAAAGCCTGCATGCTATAATATTCCGGAGAGTGCGGCGTCATTTCGATGGATATTGTGGTATTGGCGGAGAGACGCGCTTAATCCTTTTGACCCTAGGGGTTATGAACGTCGCCGCATAGCATTTCAATGCTCCTCACCCAAAAAAAAATTATTAAGGGGTTTCAGGTTTATAGGTAATAATTGGGACAGTCAATATTTTGATGTTACAAGTATTCTTAATGAATTTTCTGAATGCGAACAAAATGGCATCATAATGTCGGCAATAAAAACAAACAAACTTGTTTATACAAAAATTGATTTGTTATGCTTAAGGCTATTTGACAATTGGCAGGGATTAAAATTAATCTGTTAATCCTCGGATATTATAAATCACATTTAAAATGTAATACTCATTTGTATTTGGCCTCCAAAACTTTGACTATTATTTAGTTAACTAACGGATCCTAGTATATGACTTTGAACATAATTATTTTATTATTTTACTCTAGACTAATCTAATTATTTACCTATTAATTTGATTAAATTTGACTCTAAAATTTATAAGTTAAATCGGTTAGATGTACATTTGTTCGAAAAATTGAAAACAACGAGCATTTAAAGTGTTTATAGCGCCAAAACCTGTAATAAAATACCTGATAGCTAACTTGTTTTTATATTCCTTATTAAGACAAATTGAAGCATTGCTTTACGTAAATAATTTAAATTAAACTGATTTTCTTAAAAACTCATTCAATCAGGTAAGGTTAAAACATTTAATATAAAATAGCATTAGGTAAGCAGAAATAAATATTATGTAATAATGTTGTTTATTTAAACAGCTTTGCTATTATATAGGCACTCTTACATATATGCCCGCCCTCCTGCATAAACTTTTTTTATTGATGCATTTCTTGCACTTGCAACAAATTTTTTTATTCATTCTGGAAACATAACAGAGAGGCGTTGCGTGGAGGCGGCAGGTCTATTCGGTGTAAAATGAACTCGTGTAAAATGACCTTTTACACGAGTTCATTTTACACCGAATAGACTATTACACGAGTTCATTTTACACCGAATAGTAAAAACGCTTTGCAACATATTTATTATATTAAAATGATGGTTTTCTTATGTAAAATTTTATGAGGATTCTAAATATGTTATTCAATTTTGTCTAACTTTTTTAGTTTTCAAATATAATTTTAAATTTTAAATAACTATAAGAGATAGCATATATGAATTCTTTCAAATTTATTAATTATAATTGACCAATCTAATATTATAAAACTAATTGAATTATTTTATTCGCGAAATTACATTCTCTAACTTATAATTTCTGTTAAAATATAGATAAATAAAGCCCAAATGTTAGTTCGGAATGTTATTATAAATAGATGAATTGTGACTCTTTAATTTATAACTCGTGTTGCCGAGTGACTAGAGTTCGTCTCTCCGGCCCAGTCGTGCCCCGGTTCTACTCCCGATGATACACTTTTTTTATTTTTTTTTAATATACCCAAATGTTGATGATTTCATACAATTTTTTAATTATAAAATATACTATTTTCAAAGATTAAAACAAATTTTTTACTCTAAAAGTTTACTTGATAAAAATAGGCGATATTTAGTAAAAAATGCAAATATGTAAAATTTTATAATCTTCGAAATTTGACCAATTAACAGCTTAACGTAAATTTTTTAAAAAATAATACTCGCTTTGTAAAAGGCATATCATTTATTTCGATCAGTAAATTAGGTTTAATGCTTGCCGAATTGTAAAACAACAGGGGCAAAGATCACCTTTTTTTTAGCAATTTTTACCGTTCATGTAAAACATGATTAATTTGGCATTTAAAGTAAGTTGGTAGAGGCAAATTAAAATAAATTTTTTGGGCGTGTTAGGTTTTATTCATCTTTTTAAAAAATTTATAAAATTATATTTTTTTTAAATTTTTTTAAAATATTTTATCTTGAAAAATTATTTTAAGGGTTTGTCGACTTTATTAAAAAATGTGTTCAATATCAAGAAATAAAAATTTTAATTTGATAATATTTAAAAGCACCTTTATATAACAAATATCATTAAAATAATTTTTTCTGTATATGTATATTGCCAAACTGCCCCTAAAGCCTCCCTACGGTCTGAATCGTTTCCTATGCGCGGCTAATGAAATAAAATATTTTGAAAAAAAAAATTGAGCTCAATTAATTAACATTAAGGTGGTTAACGTAAAAAACTTAAGAAATCAAAAATTTTTTAAAAAATATTTATTGATTTTTTTATAAGGCACATCCCAAAACATCTAAATGCCTTTTTTTAATATCAGTCGTGAAATTTCAATTAAATAAATTATTTTTTTTACAATTTTAAAATTTGTTTTAACCGCAGCCAATAGTAGCATATTTTATAATTAGTTCTATATTTTCGAATTTAAAAAAACCAACGTAATAAAAGAGGTTTTATGCCCACTTAAAAACTCTTTTTTTCCTTGCCACTTAATCCAAAAGAGGCCTTCGGTAAAATCTCAGCCGTCATACGAAACAATTATATATAAAATCATTTTGTGTAAGTGACCAAGAAGAATAATATTTGGCATAATAAATAGATCAATATACATTAGCAAATTTTATATTAGAAATACCCGTCACCCCCAACATGTTAATTATAAATGAAAAATTTACATATAATTTTATATCCTTGGTTTTACAAAAATATTATGAAGAACCAAAAATTATTTTTGAGGAATATATTTTAAAAAACCAGGAATTAAAGGAATAAGAATATTACAGTAATTTATACAAATATTTTTTTGGAGCATGTCTATAAAAATTTAATTAAATTAGTTAGGCAAAAGACTAATTATATTTTTTTAAAAAATCTTACAATTTTTACCTTGACATCAAACGAATTTAAAAGGTTGCCGATTTTTAATTAGCATATAAATAGTTTTTCTAAAATAATAGTTAAAAAACTTCAAAAAGAAAAATCAATTATTTAAATTTTTGAAATATAATAAAATTATTTTAAACCCGCCCTGTAGAACAGTTTAAAATAAAAATTTTTTATAACTTTGTCAATTTTTAAAAGTGTCTTTTAAGCAGAATCATATAAGGGAATTTATGTAACAAATTTTAAATATTTATAGATATGCTAGATAATTATACATATTAATAATAAAAACCATATTAAGAATTAAAATAAGTAGGGTAGTTTTTAAAAATAAGATATAAAGGTTTTAGATGCTGATGATCGAGTGTTTGTGACAAATTAAATTTGGTGGGGCTAAAATATAAAATTGAACTGTGTAACATTTGATATTAACAATAAGTTCATACAATATATTCGTCAAGACCAAAAAAAATGGTGAACGGTTGTAAAAATCTGAATGATAAAAGTTTAATTAATTTTAGTAAAAACTCGAAAAGTTTGTTTATTAGTGCCATGAGAAGTAAAATCAGTTAATAATTAAAAAGAAATAATAATTTTGAGACGCCTGTTACAAACCATACCCTAAAAAAGCTAAAATCTAGAAATATGGAAAATATATTTTAGATGAAACCATAATTAAGAATTTTTTCGCAATATTTTCAATCATATTTTATTTTACCTGTGGAATCTAAATAGCAAAATAATTTAAATATTTAAAACAAATTTTTGTTCTAAAATGCTTGTTATCATAACATTGTCTTTTTAAAATAAAAATTACAACAAAAATTGCCCTTGGGGAACTCAATAAAATTTATCAAACATAATATAGCTTCTTATGGTCAACCATGGCGTTCTTGACATTTAAGTTATTGCACCTAAAAAATTATAGAATGCCTATTTTTTAGCAATGAGTAATTGCTTTGATTATAATATAAAGAATTAAATAAATCAGAAATTTTAAAAACAAATTTATTTAATTAATCCTGATATTTAAAAAACCTATTAAGCAAAAAATCAATAAAATTGAATTAATTATTGTTATTTAGGTCGCCGGTTAGTCTGGTTTTCAATGTGTTTCATAAAAATTTTACTTTTTTATCTCACCAACATTAAATTTGCTTATTTTTTTTTGTTAAATTGTTTTCGGCAAAGGAAGAGTGATAAGTATCCATAAACCACGTTTAAATAGACAGAGGCACAAAAAATTGATTAAAGTAAATTTGTATTTTTCTTTGTTTAATTTTGTTAATAATTATTTTTGTTTGAATTCAAAAGATTAGTGTTTTACATTTCTATTTCTTATATAGATTTTACTATATGGCCAAGGTTTTTCTTTTGTGTGTACTTTTTATTTTAACTTAATACATCAAAATTTGTCTTCGAAAAAATTTAACAAAATTACCTATTAAAAATAACTAAATTAAATCCAGCATTTATAAGTATTTCTAAAATGTATGTTGCACAAGATTTTATAATTTATGTCAAAATTTAAGTTTTAAACTTCGTTTTCCAAAATTGTTCGGCTCTTTAGCCTTCGACTTTTGTTAGGGTTGTAAAGCCTGCATGCTATAATATTTTGGACAATGCGGCGTCATTTCGATGGATATTATGGTATTGGGGAGAGACGCGCTTAATATTGACCCTACGGGTTAGGAACGTCGCCGCCTAGCAATTTCAATGCCCCTCACCCAAAAAGTACATATTTATTAAAAAAAAAGAAAACCTAAGTAATGTTAATTGAAAAATAAAATAATTATGGAAAATCTTATACCTTATAGGGCAACATCTAATTAAATAATATAAACAAATGGTATATAAAAACTATAATCATATAAATGCCAAACTTTATATTGCCAAACTAAAGCTCTTATTTTCTATTTAAGTGCTGATTTTTTTGCCCAGAAAATAGTTTGAAGACGAATGGCTTATATATAAATTTATACATGAATATTTTATTTTTTAAATTTTTTAAAAAAAGAAAGTTAACTTTTAGGAATAATATAGAATATAAAACACTGGGCCAATTAGAAAATACTTTAACTTTTTTCGCTTTTATAAAGTTAATGAAATTAAAAAAAGGCTGCATTAAATTAGAATAAAAAAATTGTTCTCTGCATAAGCAAAATTTTACTAATATTTAATTACTGCAAAATTATGACAAAATACCATTTTATCCATAAATTGAGATAAATAAAAATATTAGTTCTGAATTTAAAAGTAAAAATATTGAAGGGGATTTTGTTTATATTGATAAAATCAAATAATAATTTATATTAATAATTATTTTCAACATGCTTAATTTAACCTTGTCTTTGCAATTACCTAATTTTTAAAAATATTTAAACTAGGCTAGATTCCCTGTTTTACGAAAAAAATAATTAATTTTGATGGTGGTTGCTGCTATTTTAACTAACTCAGGACCGGTCATCACGCTCAGTGACTCATTGGCGCTTCAAAGCCATTGCAGACGACTAAATCCTTACTTTTTTTAAAGTATATATGCTTGAAACCTTAATTATAATAAATGACTTGATAACCATCAAACACTGCCTGTCTTATCTTATGGACTGAGAAGCCCTTAACAATTTCATTCTTTTTTTTTATTGATTTTTTAAAAATTTAGTTATCAAAAACATTATGAATATAAAATATATTTACCAGCCATGATAATATCCTCCGAGACTATGTAGAATAAAACGAGCAAAATCGATTTAGAAATAATATAACTTACACAATTTAAAAAATAGATTATAATTCGTACTATTCGGTGATTTATTGTAGAATATTTTACTTTTGTAAGATAAATAAAATTTATTGTTATTAAAATCAGCCATATTTAAATTAATATACTTAACCTTTACGAAAAAGATTTATTATTATTACATTGTACAACAAAAAAAACAACATAAACGATTTTTTGAAAGTTTTGTAGAGAATTTTCTTGCGATAACGATTCCGGGTTTAGTTTTTTTTCCAATGCCTCCAATTTTTTTAAACCGCGTCCAAAGTTAAAAATAATTTACAAAATTTTTTTTACTATTAATTCTACAAAGATCTTATTGGCATATTCAAATTTCATATAAAAAACATATCTAAAAAAGGTTGTTACATGAAATTTTTAACAATTTATCTTCAAGGTATTTAGGATCAAAAAACGGAGTTTATGGCTAAAACCACTAATTTTACAAAAAAAAAAAAATTAAATATCTAAAAAAAATTAAACCCTTTACGTTAACAATGAATATTTTTGTTATCTAAAATATTTTTTAACTTTTGTTACTACCTATAGGTTTTATATGAAAGCCCAAAATACCCCAAAAATTAAAAAATCTTAACTTTGACACCAAATAACGAAAAATCTAAGGCATTGGCTAAAATTCCGATCATATTCGTGATCAGCGCCAAAAACTTAACCAAAAATTATTGTTGCCATATTATAAAATTGCAGCAAACTTTATATATAAAATTAATTAGTTTTTTTAATATGCCATAATTTAAGCATTATGAGATTTTTATAAATTTAATAAAGGCTTAATTTTAATACAAAAAATTTAATTTAAAAGAATTTGTAGAGTGAAAACAACTCCTTGTACATCATATTCATGGCCTAGTTGATAAGAAGTTAATTTGTGCTAATTGAAAACGTTATGCCTATGTAAATATGTGAATTGAATTATTTGATCAATAAAACCAAATAATAAATTTTAAAACTACAGTATTTTGTAAAACTTAATCTTAGGTAGAAAATTGTTCAATGGAAAGTTGTATTCCAAGTGAAATTTTATTTGATATGGTCAATATATGCAAATTATTTAGTTTTTTGGCATAATAATAATGAAAAACATATAGTTATTCAATATGTTATTAAGTAAAATTGTTTCATGAGATAACACCACAAATAAGGAAAAAAATTAAAAATCTTTTATATCTGCAAAAAATCAAGGTGTAAATATAAATTATCGAATAAACTTACCATCGGCTACCACTTCAACAACTAAATAATTAAGATTAAATTTAGCGCTTTAATCGTTCTATATTACTTTTACCTAAAGCGCGGCGCATTTACTGTTACTATTATTATTATTACAATAAAAACCAAAATTTATTTCTGAAATCGAATAATTATTACTGTTTTTTTTTAATTTTTCACACATGGCGCAAGAGGTTTCAAGCAAAAGTTAATATTTTTGAGCTCATAGTGGTAATTTTATTCCTTCTGAGCTAAAAAAATGTTAGTTTGCAACTTATTGCATAATAAGTTTCATTCTTTTTTTAGTATATTGAAATATTGTTTGAAAATACTGCAAATTAAATTAATATGCCACTAAATATAAATCATTTTATAATGAGAAATGTGAGCTCACTTCATTTTACTAGCGAAAAATGAGAATCTGTAAGAAAAAATGTTATCTACATATAAATATAACTACCAAATCATTACAAAATGACTCTTTTAAAATCCTCCTAAAACAAATAAAAACATTGAGCAAACATTTTTTTAATATAGTTTAAAAATTTTCAAAGAAATAAATTAACTCTGAATGCGCAAAAAACTTTAATAATAAAATTTTTACATTCACTAGCTTCCATCACTTGAATACATTTTAAAATAAAATATAATGTTTTTAACGTAAAAAAATTAAATTATGAAGAGCACTTAAAATAAAACTAAACAAATATTATTTTATTTAAGTTTTAAGATCAATAAACTAAATTTAATCAACAGGTAGGCAAAATAAAAGAAAATATTTTTTAATAAATAACAACGCTGAAAACAAAAATTTAAAGTCAAAAACTAAAATAATCGTTTGGCAAAAAAAACCAATATAGAAATAAAAAGATCTTAATATAATTTATAACACAACTAGATTTGCTAAAAAAATTATGTTGAAAATAAAATTATTGAAGAAAACAGCGGAAAAAACTTAAATGAATCTAAATTGTTCAAAATGAAATTTCGCATGGAGGTAGTATTAAAGGGTATTTCATTATCTGGAAATTTTTTTCGCCGAAAACGATTTTTGACGGAGATAAGGGCAAAATAAAAATAAAAATTGCAAGGTGAATTTTCACATTTTATGTAACTTTGGGACGTTATAAGTTAAAAAGTATTACAGCTTAAGCCTTAATTTTTTTATTTTAAGAGAACAGCTATTTTGTTATTAATTCAAAAATTAATTTTTAAATTGCAATTTTTCAAAGAGCATTTTAGTTATAACCAGAAATAATTTATAAGTTTTTTAAAAATATTGAAATATCCTTAATTCGTTAATTGTGAACTCAATAGTATAGGATCGACATGACTTTATAAAAAATTAAAAAAAAACAATTTTTATTTTAGTTTTTTGATTCCCTGCATTATATAAAAATGCCAAATATAATTTTATATAAGAAGTTAGATGGAACAATTATGATAGGCTAAAATAGTTTTATTAATTTAATACATACTATTGTTAACTTTGGAAAGATAAAAGGGACATCAGATCAAAAAAAAATTGTAATTTTTAGTATTTACTGCAATCTTTAAAGCCCTTTATGGGTTACTACCAAACTAATTTAAAAATTTAAAAATGCATTTTATACATTAAACATCGTTATATAACTTATTCCCCCAGCATATTTTACCGTACCCTTAGCTTTTTATAAAAAAAAAAGTTTGCAAAGTTTTTTAAAATTTTAAGGTGTAAACAATAAAAACTTAAAATTTGTATTCTTACATTTGTTAACTTTCATAAGTCCCCTTTAGTTTTATGAACAATACTAGAAATTGTACATAATTCTCAATATTTATCCTTTAAATTCAAAAAGTTTGTTAAATTTATTGTATAAAATAAATATTGGGAGGATTTTATAAAAAAAATTATAAGGTTAGAAAATTAAAAATTTATTTTTTTTCTTTAATTCATTACTTTATAAGTAAAACAGCCATAAAAAACGTTAAATCTAATAAAAATGTAAATTAAAATATTTTTGGAATATCGAGATTAAACAGAAATTTTATTAAAATTAATATAAACATAAGTCAAATATTTTATGAACATTGTTATGGTTATACGATATTATAAATATATAAAATAAGTTTTAAGTATATTCAAAAAATTTTAACGAAAATTAGCTTCAATAATTAATAAATATCAAACCTATTTGATAATAAATAAAATATAGGCATTCTGTCTATTTCAAAAAATGCTAAACATATATCTTGGAATGCTATTTAAAACAAAGCTTAGTATATCTAATAGAGATTTAAAACCAACAATTCTAATTTAAATCTTGCTGTTTCATAACAAAGACACATTAGGCCTGTAATAGAAAGTAATAATATTATTGTTATTATATAATATGGATTTGAACATTGACACAAAGCTTTTGATAACTAAAGTTACCAAATTTTTACACATTTGAAATATAACGAATAACAATGCTTTGAAATGATTTCATACTCTATATTTTTTTATAATTTTTTTATTTGTTTATTTAAGATTTTCTATAAATAACTTGTATATTATTTTAAGAATAAACAGACAAATTATGACTAAGGTTCTAAATAATTAAGCTGCACAAACGAATACAATCTGCGTTATTTTACACCTGAAATTTGCTGTTTTTTGGCAAATTTTTTGTAGAAGCGTCAAAATCTAATGAAAAAAGCAGGTATGTTATTAAGCAATATTTTATTTATAAAATGCATATTAATAAAAAAAGGTTGGCTAGTTAAAAAAGTATAATTTAAAAACAGGCAATGTTTTTATTTTTTTTCGGTTTTAAGGTTCACTTTTTTATTGTAAAATTAATAATACTAATCAATAAATTAAACTATTATAGTCTAACATAATCGCCCCTATGTATTGCTTTTCAATTATTTTATCAATTTTGGCACAGTGGCATATTATAATTTAGTGCGAAGGGCGTAAATATGTCCCAAAACTAAGGCAAAAAATTGTTTTTTATAAACTATTTAAGTCACAGTCCCAAACTTGAAATATATATTTTTTAACATTGTTAAGAGCTATATTTTATAAATTTTCTGAAAATTTAAAGACACTTTTTTTGAACTATTTGTATCTAAACTTGGCTTTAATTTTATAGTAACTAAAAGTTTCTTTTTAACATCTTTTGCGTAAAAATCCCTTATCAGGATCTTTAAAATAAAAAAAAATATAATTCAAGCTACAAATATTTGAAAATATACTGTCGATTTAAGGTGGAGACCATATATATTGTAAGGTTTAATATATTTTGGTTTATATATGACATTTATTATCGTTTTCCCATAAACAAAGAAGTGCTATTATGTTATTTATATAAGAAAGGTAGTATAAAAATTGATATTTTAGGAGAAGGAATAAAGGTTAAATAAAAACGTTATTCAATAAATTCTAAAAAATTAGGTGCAAATAAACAAAATAAATTTTCCTCTTTTGTTAGTTTTAATATTGATATTAAAAATTAAGTAGCTCTATTCTATATTAATTTAACGGAAAGGGAATGTAGAATAGGACAAAAATTAGTATGGGATATTTGCCTTGCATCTTTTGTTTTTCTATATGTTCTAAGTAATGTTCTAAATGCTCAATCAATATTATACTAGAATCTCTTGCGCTTAAAATAATATAAATTACAAATTTGAATGATGTCGTCCTCTAAAGTATTGTAAGAAAAGGTTATAGGATTACTAGATTTATTATTTTCCTGTTTTTGCAACGTTAGCCACATTTTAAATCTTAATCAAGCGTCATTTAATGTTTTGTCTTAAACTTTGAAATGTTGATATATAATTTAAATTTTGCAAAACTTCTACCTTCATTGAAAAAATCTATCAAGGATTCTTTCTTTTATTAAACTTAAGGTTATATAGATAACGCAGAAACAAAAAGAATTAACGTTAGGTCATATATTAAAAAAGCTTTGATGTAAAATATATTTCACGTAATTGTTTAAATTTTAATTAGAGTTGCCATGTATAATTTCATGTTAAATGCATGCCAAAAGCGTAGTAAAATTATTATTTAAATTATAAAATCAAATTTATTTTTAATTTTTCCACTGGTTTTTGAAGTTTATGAGTTAACTTTACAGATCAATCCTGCCGTATAGAGTTTTAAAACAAACTTGGTCAAAAAAACAGAAGATTCAAAACAAAATAATAAATTTTGTTTTGCATATAACAGTTACTGTTTTTAGACGTTAAAAATTTCTATTAAAATTGATAACATATTGTGTCGTGTTTAAGTTTGGACGCAAATTTATTTTTTTATTATTTAAATGCCGAGAACTTGATATATTACTATATTTCTGATAATAAAAAGTTACAAGGGATTTTTACATAAAACAAGATTCCTAATTTTTTTTATATTATATTAAGATCTGTCAATTCAAAAAAAGCCGTTTCAAGGCGGATCTAAGTAGCCGAAGGCGAAAAAAAGTAAGAAAGATGGTATAACATCTTTAATAAGGCTATTAAGGGGATGCCTGTTTTTGTGTTTTCATATACTTATTTTTGTGACATTGATATTTGTTGACCTGTGTTAAATTAATGGCCATGTCGTTTAAAATATTTTAATTACATTTTTAGACATTTTTTATCAATAGCGAAGTAACAATATACAACCATAATTATTTCTATAAAAAATTTTAATTTAGTTATTCGCAGCTTTTTAGGACGTTTACCTTTCAATGAAAAGAAAGTATAGCTGATCCGTCCATATTGGAAAAATTGCCTTAATAAGAGTTATTGACCTCAAGAATACCATGAAACAAACAATTTTAAGAATCTTTATATAAAATTCTACATTATATTTATAATCTTCAAATGAGAAAAAAAATTAAGCTCTTACATCAGCATTAAGGTAATACAGATTATTTGCTTCAAACTTATATTCGGCATAATGATTTAATTTAACAGTTTAACTAAAGGAAAAAAAATTTAATTTAATTCTTTTAAATTTTTTTGCTTTTACATTATGTTTGAATAGTTTAATGCTCAAAGCTGACTAATTAAGTTTAATTAGTAAAAAACCATATACGAATTTGAATCCTAAGATGGCAGGTTCTAGATAAGCAGCTCATAACCTTTAATTTACCTGTGTAATCTGAATTTTTATGCATTAGCTTGATAAACTTTAAAATTGTATTTCATATTTGAGATAATAAATTTATGTTACAAACAAGGTATAAATTTTTTTTTCTTTTTAGAGTTTTTTTCGAGGTAGCCTTATCTCAATTTAGTCAAAAAAGGCCATTTTAATGGATGGATTGAAGAAGCAAAAGGCGGAAAAAACTACGAAACACCGAAAACAATATGGCTTTCATTTATATTGCAAAGGTTCACAAATAAAATTTATGAAAAATAAAAGAATGCATTTCCATGATAGCCTTTTCGCTCATATTTCGTTTTTCTTAGTTTTTCTCCCATTCGGCTCCTTGGATTTGTCCTTAACAAAAATGCCTATTATTTGATCAAATTGATTGATCTAATTAAAATTTTTTTTATAAAAACCTTTTGTATTTATTATCATAAATAATTAGAAATAATTCAATATAAGCTCTTACATCACCATGGATAATACAAAAATATGTCGAGTCAAAACTTAAATAAGGCACAACATATTATCGGTTTTTAATAAAATATTATTGAAGTGTGAATTTAGCGTTTGGCTGTTTAAAATATAAAATATTCACTTTATTTCTGTTTTTGTCTTTTTTATTATGTTTTAATTATTTTTTTCGTAATATTTTACATGTTTATAGCCGAACAACAAAGTTTGATTATAAAAATTGGTAAAGGGATCTGAAAATACCTAGGATGGCAGGTTTGATCTCTATCGAAAATTTGTTGAGTTATAAAATCGCTTTTTCTGGCATTGATATTTGTCGACCTGTGTAATTTCCATCTAAATTTTTTTAAAAAACCTAAAACACTTTTTTATGTTTTAAAAAAGAAGTTTTTTACGGGCTAAATGATAATATTTTGTCAGCTTTTTTGGCATCATATACATATAGTTATTCGAACTTTATAAAATTCTAGTAATATTAGGCACCCCAAAGCGTATGAATAGAAATTTAGGCTATAAAGGCTATCTATAAATTTTTTTAACATTACTTGAATTCAAATTAAATAAAAAAGATTCTTTACAAGTTTGAGATAGGGCTAGCTATCAATCGAGTGAGTAGTATGTTCGATTCTTTACAGCAAAACAAAGTTAGATTGTTAATATCGAATGAGCTACTTAAAATTTTAAAATATCCAAATCATGCATCATAATCGTCGCCCGCATGACCAAGGGTAAAAGGACACAAATTCGCATTATTTCAAAATTACGCCATGTATTAAAATTATGTGTTCCATAAAGCTCTAAATATTTTATTAATTTTTTAGTTATTATCCTTAAAAACGACTTTCCTCAATAAGTTTTTTTAAATACATAAAAAAACTGAAATCATAAACAGTTTAAATGACAGTCAACATGGGTTTTAAATTTTTTTTCTGTATAATGAATCTAATGGGATATTCCAAGATGATAAGAAAATCCATTTGACAAAATATTACTTAATAATCTTTTGAATCTAAAATTTTTCAAACCGAAGAAAATTTTTTTTATAAACTCTTCAGTCCAATAGACTATAGTGGCACTATTTGATATTGAATCGAAGAATTTACTTATAATAATCATTTTAGTAAAGGGCATCATTTAAAAGTAGAAATTTTGTCAAATTACTAAATATGCAATAATATTGACGTAAAAAGTTAATGTTGATTTACCTTCAAGTTCCAAATCTGAATTAATATAATATATATATTATATCTATTTAAAACTACCTAATCATTCCTTAAAATTTACATTTATCATTAATTTTTAAATTTAAGGTATCTTTTTATGTTAGTGCTTTGACTCGACTTAGTTGGAGTGTAGAGAAAGATAATTAAACAAAGTTTTAATATCTATAATATACAATAATGTTTTAACTAATAGTTTCATATATTAAGTGTGTCGCTATTAAACTTTACAATAAAATTTCTTTTGTTTTAACATATCAAATGACTTCAATAAAATTGGGCCTTGTTTCATTAAAATGGGGGAGGGGGCTAAAAAATTTACTTATGGGCTCATTCTTAATATTTTTGCATGAAGATCAGTTACGAAAACACCGATTGTCGAGTTAGGTATCAATAAAAGAAGTTTGGCTCATAACTAAAATCGTAATGATGGATTTTACTAATTATAGACTTTCAACTTAATAATTAAACATCAATGATTTAGAATTTTAGGTTATCATGCATTTTAAAAACAAATTTATCTAAATTGAGTATATATACAATTTAAAATGATTATACCTAGTGCTCCTTCACCTGTAAATGTACAAATTGTAATAAAATTTATATCAAAACCTAATATTAATTAATAAATTTTTATATCGTTAATATGCAATCATTTTATTTTCATTGTTATAAAATAAATGATTATGACATTTAGCAAAAGAAAAAGGCATAGGTAGTTGTTTATAAGTTTTTTGCAATATAATGTCTATATTTCAAACATGAATATTTGCAAAAATTTATTATTTCCCTAAGCTTTAGGTTAAAAAACTTATATGGAAAGAATAGAACGGAAATGGCATCTAAACTTTGGCTATGATTTGATATCAAAGGCATTAATTTTATGTCATAAATTAATATAAAAAAAAAACAAAAAAATTTTTTTTTGCAAAACATTTGAGGAACATAATGCAGAAAAAAGAACCTTGCCATAGAATATATTTATATTTGCAATTTTACAAATTCAATCAAAAAAAAATAAAATTAGAATTTTGACATTCATATAGTTATCGTTATCTTTATTTGCCCGAAGCAATTGCTTTTGGAATGTTTAAAAATTGTATTAAACTATTTAACTCTACATTAACATCTTTTCAATACGATTCTTCGAGCTAAATAATTTTTTAACATTTTTTTAGAAAAACGTTAAGAATTGTTTCAGAAAAAAAGAACGCTAACCGCTTATCTATAGAAATTTTTAAAATGCTTGTGGGCAAATCGATTTTTCACTATGCATATGGGATACCATATATTTTCACAATTTCGCTACGATTATTTATACTAAAAACACTTTTATACACCCATTTTACAAAATTTTGCCAATTATAGAAATTTGATAGAATTTATCCGACCATTGCAATTTATTTTCATAATTCAACAAATTATATAACAGAGGTTGATAAATTTTCGAGAGTTGTAAACTAAGTAAAGGTATAAAACCTGCCGTCTATGGGATTTTCAAATCTGTTAACCGTTACTCATCAAACTTTTGTCAGATTAAAAACATTAGTAAAAAGGTCAAAATCAAATTCAAGAATAATAATAAACTAATTTGTGCATATTCACAACACTAATGAATTTATTCTTTAAATGAAATTTTTAAAAAAGTTGTTTATATTCGTGCGTAAGTTTGAACGCAAAGTTTGTATTGTCTAATAAATGCTGATATACTTAAAATTTTAAATTTCATTATTTGTGATGACAAATATAAGTTACAAGAGATTTTTATATGAAAAAAAAAGATTGTTAAATTTTTTCCTTATAGAGTATGCTTAGATATGTCAATTTGGTCTAAAAAGACTATTTTTAAGAAGCCGAAGGCAAATAAGAAAAAGAGAAATTATACATGAGTGGAGATGCATTTTTATAAACTTATTTTGGCATAATAACCTGTGTAATAGAAGGAAATAATAGACTAGATATTAAAAAAGACAACCAGAATAATAGTTGGGTTTTGGAATTTAGACTAATGAGTTGTAATTTAACTTCATCTAGCTTGTTAGGAAAAACATAAAATTTTTGATAAAAATATAGTTAATAAAATTTAATTATAAATCTAAATTAAACTATTGAGTTAGAAAATCTTTCATAACTCTCGCATTGCTCAAAAAAAGTAAGAACGCGTTAAGACTTCATTCAGTAAAAAAAATTATCATGATTTTTTGACACTGAATGCATTTTAACAAAAAGTTGCCAATCCTTACAATTAATTTTATAAATAAAAATTTAAAAAAATTAATAAAAATTAAATTTTTTTATATTTCTACAGATTTTAAAATTTCGCAAAAATACAAATGAAGTCTGAACCTAGCTCAAACTTATTTTATTGTTGTTTTTAAGGATGTGACTTGTTTTATTTAATAGAAATAATATTAAATTTAGGAACTATAATAAAAAAAAAGATATTTTTTCTAAAGCCCCATTGTGTCTTATAAATTTTTTTAACCACATAGATATTATAATAAAATAGCATTAAAGTATACCAATTTCCATGTCTAATAAAAATTGTAATAATCATTAATAATTTGGTGAACGTCCTAACTGCACATATAGCTTAATTTTGAGTTTTAGTAGGAATATTGATGTTTCAGGGAAGTTTGAATTTAAATATTTTATAGGTTGAGTTTGTTTGTATTCAATTTAAAATAAAAATTTATGGACCATGCATATTTGTAACAAACTTCATGCAGAAGTGAAAACTTTGACCACTCAAGTTTAAAGCCTCTTTTTTGTATGCTTAATTTACATCAAATACTCCTTAAACAAATTAGGAAGAGCAATTCAAAAAAAAATCTAAAGGCCATTTTTAAGTAAATTATCTTAAAACTTTATTAATTTCAGCAGTTAAAACAACTTCAAACTTAATTCGTTTATACAATTAATATGAACTAAAAATTAATAAAATTTGAGTGAAAACTTGTAAACTTTAACAATTAATTTTATATTTTAACATATTAGGCCGTTCCTTTTATTATATTTAGTAAATTTTTAAAAAAATATTATTTAAATTTATAACAGGTCAATAAATTTTTGTAGAGTAATTAAACATTGAAAACTTTTTAAAAATTTAAAAAATTAAAAAAACAAAAATAAATTATTCAAACTTTAAATAATATTTAAACGCGATCGTGTCGTATTTAAGCCTAGGCTCATCCTGTATTTCTAAATGCTGATGTAAGAGCATAATATTCTATAAAATTATATTATTTTAAGATGATAAATATAATTTACAAGAAATTTTTATCAAAAATATTTTTGAATTATTTCTTTTAAGTTTTATTCGATGCAAAGTCTCAATATGATCAAAAAAGGAAGTTTTTATCAATTGGATCTAAAGAGAAGAAGGGGATAAAAAACGGAATATAATTATGAACTAAGGTCATCATGGGGATGTATGGTTTTTTGTTGTTATAATCTTATTTTTTTGGCATTGATTAGTTGACCTGTGAAATCATAGCTGAAAATTAAAACTACTAAAAAAATTCCAATGTATGAAGTTTTTTAATATTAAACCACATTTTTTTAAAACTAGAATTTGTATAAAGTCTGAACGCGCCCTGTCTTATTTTATTTAGCTCTACGTCGGCCCGACATAGTTTTGCATTGGCCAAATTATGATTATAATTTTACAAAAAATTGCGTAAACCAATTTTATCTAAAAAAAAGTTTTTTTTATTTATTTTCTACCCCCCCCCCCCCCCCTCCTCTTTCTTTTTTTTACAATAGTGGGTTAAAAAGTTATATGATTAAAATGTTTTTATTAGCATCATAAACTCTTTATTAAATAAAATTCTAAAATTGAAAGACTTACAAAACTGTTCAACGGGCACCTCTATGTTTTTAATAAAAAATTAAATTCTGCATTTGTTGTAAAAATATATATTTGGGCATTTTTTCCCTATGTGAACGAAATAAAAATCAATGTTATTTTTTTTTGAAATCATAACTGGTCCATTTATAATTTTAGAAAAATATTAAATGCAAAAAATTAAATTTGAAACCACCTTGTGGCCTCACTCTTCAACCTTGCTGCAAAAATTTACGCTTTAAACTAAAATTTGAAAGCCTCTTGTTACATCTCAAATTCTAAATGTATTTAAACATTCCTCTCGTTGACCGCTCTTTAGCTCCTGGTCCAGGTTAATTAGTTGCTTACAACCCTGCAGTCAAAAAGTGCACTGCCCGAGGCATGCCATCATCTAAAATAGACAGGGTAACGTTTCAAGAGTGCTTTTGGCTTGCTAAGCTAGGGTTGTAAGGCCTGGATGAGGTAATATTTGAAAGAATGGGACATCAATTTAACTGTTATAATGTTGACGAAAAGAAGCATCCTCTAGACCGAAAGGTATGGAGGTCGCCGCACAGTTTAATTGTTATGTACACCAAGATAATAGATATTTTTATTCAAACAATCGTAAAATGGGGTAAAGGAGGCAATAAATATAAAATTTAAACAGTTGGAATTTTCATCTCAAACTTTTTTAAATGCTGTAATTATAAAAAATTTAATTTAGAAATGCTAATTTTTAGATACTTCATCTTAACCTGTTTCTCAATATAATTTATTGCCGTGAGAATCATGCAATTTTTAAATGTATCTTAAATCTTTAATCCGCTGGTGTAATTGCTATCTTTTTAAATTAATGGCTGTATTCTTCAGGGGTATAAACAGCTTGGTAAAATAAATATTTAATGGTCTTATCGATGTATATTATTTAGGCTCAATCGCATTTTTGTGGTATACAATTAATTAATATTTGCTTATATACCAACAATTCTAATCATATAAGATTTATATGAAAATTTGACCAATAAATTTGCTGCCAGTTTGAAAAGCCATATAGATAAAGCTTAGGGCTAGTTGAATTTTTATTGTTTAAATAAACAGTCTAAATTTAAAAGCCAATAAAAATATATCATTGTCCTTTTACAAATTATGCATGGATTTAATTTTTATTTATCTAGTTTTTTTATAATTTATTAAATTACAGATATTAATTAAATTGGGAAAACGGCCAAAAATTAATTGTATGACTTATTCATTTGAAACGGTCTCAATGCTAATTTTAAATATTTATGGGAAATAAAAGTCTAATACAAAGGGAAATATATGTCAAAAATAGCAATAGTGACACGATTAGGGCTCGATATATATTAGATTTCTATTTTTTCGAAAACAAAATAAAATTAATTAATTTTGAAAATACTTTTTGTCTATCATAGAAGATTATATTTTAGTTAATGCAAATAGTTTATATATTTTTAAATTAGCTAAAGTGCTTTTTTTTATAATGAATAGTTACAGGGGCGAGAGTGAATTTTGGCTTTTGAAGACATTCCGATGTGTACAAAAATCAATGAACGAATCATACAAAATTTTAAGTTAACAATTATTCATTTTAAATATGTGACCTTAGAGAATGTTAAATTTTACGTTCATATTATATTTTGTATTTAATTTAGATAATCGTGTCGCATATTTCTGGGTTAATTTTTCAATATAATAACATTAAAATAAATTTAAAAATATACAGATTTAATAGCTAAGTATCAAAAAATTTATTAGGCAAAATTTAAAAAATTAGTTTTGGCAAGTTTTTTGAACTTTGAATTGTTTAAAGAGCTTTATATACTATGCAAGAAATAATAACCTGCTGCGCCAACTAAAGTAAATAATTGAAGTACGTTAATACAATATGAACGTCTAAAAAAGGTGTAAAAAAAATTGGTTTAAGGTTTCACCCTTACCTCTCCCAAATTAGGGGCGCAATACCCGTTAGGGCTTTGCTTTAACCCAAACAAAGCAATTAATATTGCCGACGGGTTAAATAGTAAGATTTGCTTGCACGTCGGCGACCTGTTTTAGCCTAGGCTTTTACTTTTAGACATATTGTTTGACCTACTGCCTGAGCAGGCAACTCAGAAGCTTTAAAGTGGTTGCATAAATAGGCTATTTTTCCGAAGAAAAAAGCTACTGTGCGCTGATTCAAACTCGCAACCTCCTTCTAAGGCAGAGAGTTTGCCATTGAGCTATGTGAGTCAATTCCAAAAAAGATATAAAAATTGGACTTTATATAGAATTATTCTTTGAAAAAAATGTAGTGGCATAATTTTCCAAATTACCATACAAAATATTTACTAATATTATAAATAATATATGTGGTAACATACTTATATATACTACACTAATCTTTAGATGTTGAATGTGTTATGTAAATTTTTAGTAATTTCGAGTAGTTTTGAATAAAAAAAATAAATAAAAAATTTTATTAGGACATTTTTGAATATTTACGAAATTAAATAGAAAAATGCTAAATAAAAATTTGAGTTAAAATAATGCCAAAAAGTGTTTGTTTAGTATGTTAAACTATCAACAATTCCTGTTTTTTAAATTCATAAATATTTCCAGAAAATTTATCCTTGGTTTAATTTGTTTAAACTATTATATAATAAATTAAATATTAAGCTTTTATTTTTGAATGTGGTAAGAGTTTTTTACCACATCACTAAATTGTAACTTTTCACTCATGTCACCGATGATGAGATTATTTTATTGATATGGAAGAAATTTATAAATCTAAAAATATATAAATTATTTCTGTTGGAAGTTTTGTTTTTGAATTTTCAATATTGCGAAAACGAGTTGTATATTTTTCGAATCAAAATCTCCGAATAAAAATATAATGGTGGGCAAGCGGTGTGTAAAATAGCGAAAAAGACTAGTATTAAAGCAAAAATAATTATATACTTTTTTTAAATGGCCTAATTTGACCATATAGCTCTTTTTTTAACATCTCTTGGTCCAGCTCTTCATATAAACTTTTCTTTGCATTGAATTTTTTTAAATTTTAAAACTGCCGTTACAAATCATCAAAAGTTTATCATAAAATAAATTAAGACTTTAAAAAAAACATATTCCTTTTCATTAGCAAATTACGAATATAATAAAAGTCCTGCACAGTTTAACCAGTTGCGATAAATTAAATGTGAATTCAATTGGTTGAGCACCCTCGAATATTAGTTATTGAGATTTATAATTATTATATTTTTTACTTGGCTCCATTGGGGCTAAATTATAGCAATGATTAAATTTGTGAAATTATACTTAATAATAAATGTTTATAAATCAACGTTTGCCGGTGATCTACCTAATTTTTTGTATTTTTATTGTTTTGAATAGCAAAAAAACCAAATCAAAGGTTTACTGGTTATGAAACTTTAAAATTTTTTTTAAGAAAAAAATATTTCTATCATTTTAAATTTTATTTAAATAATAAAACATTTTATTTTTACGTACATTGAGTTTCAACTTCCAAACTGGTAAATTTTTTTTTGGGTGAGGAGCATTGAAATTGCTATGCGGCGACGTTCATAACCCCTAAGGTCAATAAGATTAAGCGCGGCTCTCCGCCAATACCACAATGTCCATCGAAATGACGCTGCACTCTCCTGAATATTATAGCATGCAGGCTTTACAACTCTGGCAAAAGTCGAAGGCTAGAGTAATTCACCTGCTAAAACTACGCCCCCTTTGCCGTACATCTCTTGAAAAAGACGGCATACCCGTCAGGGCATAGCCCCTTACACTGGTAAATAAAAGATTTTACAGCCCAATTTATCTATAGCCTGATAAATAAACAGTTTACATGCTTTATGTATAAAAATAATTTTAACTACTTTGTACATGTCATTTAGTTTTATTTTTTTTATGAGATTTCATTTTTAGAGAAAAGAAATGGTATACGTTTGATCTTTAAATAAGCTTATACATTTCAAAAATATCAAACTGTGTTAATGGCCTCATTTTTCTATAAAAAAATTAATATGCTCATAAATTTATATTAGCTGTTTTATTTCTTATTAGAGAGAAACATTTATTGGGCCACACATTGTATTACGTTACAATTCTGCTATATTTACAATTATGTTAAGTAAGTAGTAATTTAGATCCGTTTATTGTTTTTTCTATATTATATTAAAAATGTCTAAATTTCGTCTTTGTAATGCTTATTTTTAAATTTTAAGCTTTTAATATTCAGAGTTGACTCAATATAAAAAAAAAATTTTTAAATTTTATATTTCTACGTTTCTTAAATAAAATAATTTTTTTTAAAAACTATTTAAGAACTTCTTGTTATATCTAAATTATAACGTAGCTATTTAATTTCAGCATTATTTCCTCAAAAACTTTACAAGAATTTAAACATTGAAACTATTTTTAAAATTGTTTAAATTTGTTTTGAAAAATACTTTTAGTGCCCTAGAATAATTTAATACATAAAAGAAATGTAAGCTGTAATGAGTTTACATTCTATTAAAAGAAAAATTAAGGAACTGCTCCAGTGATGGAAAAAATTATAGAAGAGAACAAAATTGAACGTATTTGATTGACATTAAGGTTGCTGGTGTAATTTATGTTGGGCATATCCTAAAACGGCCAAAATACATAAATTATTTTAAAGTTTCCTTTAAACATTATAATTACTTATAAATTTTTTTTACAACTTTTTAAAATTATGTTGAGACAAATTTTTTATTTTATATACGTAAAGATCTTAGCAACATTTTCTTTATTAAATACATGAACATTGCAGCATTTTTTTAATGAACTTTTTTGGATAATTTTAAGTTGACCTGACAAATAGTAAAACCAATTTTTTGGGCAGAAATCATATACAATTACAGATGTATGCTATTGGAATTGCAAGTTATAATCCCAGTAGTCCTAACTTTATGCTATGCTCACGAAGTTTTACATGCACAATAAATAATTCCACCATTAATTAATTGCCACATTAGTGATTGCTAATAAACATAATTGCTTTACAGGCACCTAATAATTGCTTTATGTGCACAAATAATTGCTATGGGCTAGTTATATAGCGTAAAACGGTTTTGATCAATTATTGCAAAATTGTACGTTAAAACGAATGTATACAATAAATTTATCAATGATTTTAAAATATAGGATGATGTTAGGTCAAAATAATTGAGTAGATTAATTTTTTTTTCAAACAGCCGTTATTTTTTTCTTCTATGCACTTCTTTAGACATTATATTTTTAAAATGAACCAAATGTGCTAAAAGTCATATAATCTTATGGTCTCAGCAGGCTAATAAATATTGATTATGGGCAGCCCGGACAAATATACTATCTAAAGAAATTTCTTACGGTCACCCTTGTATGGTAATAAACCATAAATTTTATATCTATATTAAAAAATAAGTTACAACTTTTTCACTAAAATTTTACAAAAGAAATAGTGGCTTTGTATCACACAATACAGAATTTTCAAGATATTTAAAACAGTTGATTTAGTCCAAAATATACAAATAAGTTTATGGCGATTAAATTTGCGCATAGAGCAATTGTTTCGTTAACAATTATAGGCAACTTTGTAAATTAAATAAATTCGATAACACATTAAAGACAAAACAATGGAACACTCTGAAAAAAGAAACAAAGCATAAACAAGTATATGTAAATTTTAATTATAGATAAACTACCTCCAGGTTCTGAAATATCATTAAATATAATATTATCTAACATTTTATAATTTAATAAAATTTCCTGTTTTTATGTAGTGATTAATTGCGCAGTGTATAGTTAACAGATGGAAAGGAAACCAAAGACTTAACTTTTACGATTTCATCCAAAACTTATCAACAACCGTGCTAATGATAGTTGACAAAAAGGTATGAATAAGATACAATTGATTACACTGGACAACAAAAAAAAAGCAACATAAACGATTGTTTTAAGGATTTTGTAGAGAATTTTCTTGAGATGACGATCCCGGGTTTATTTTTTTTCTCTGGCCTCCAATTTTTTTAAACCGCGTTCAAATTTCAGAAAAAAATTCAAAAAATTTTATTGTTAATTCTACAAAAAATCTATTGGCATATTCAGATTCCTTATGTAAAATATATATAAAAAAGGTTATTACATAAATTTTTAGCAATTTACTTTCAATTTAGGATCAAAAAACTGAGTTCATGACAAAAATCATTAATTTTACAAAAATAAAAAATATTTAAAAAAAATTTAAACCCCTTACGTTAATAATGAATGATTTCGTTATCTAAATATATTTTTAAATTGTTGCTACCCATAGGTTTTATATAGAAGCCCAAAACACCCCAAAAATTAAAATATCGACACCGAATAACTAAATTTGCTAAGGTTCTGATTTATATTCGTGATCAGCGCCAAAAACTCGACCAAAAACTATAGTTGGCATAAATGATGCTTAGGGTCGTCCAAATTTTGTTGTCCAGTGTTATTTAGCATTCAATCATAAATCTTACAGCCATAGTTTATTTTTTTTAATCCTTTAAATATTAATAGAACGTGGAACTTAATACATTCCTAGTTGATTTAAGGAATAATCAACTACAGGTTGTAATAAAACACACCACAGTAATCTTTTTTTACATATATAATTGTATCTAAGATTTATTATCACAAATAATGAACAATAAATATTATCTTAATCGGCATTTTAATAATACAATACATACGAGGCGATATGTTATTTAAATTATTATTTGAAGTTTAAATTTAACATTAAAGCTGTTGTAGATGCAAAAAATTTATTTGTTTTAATTTTTTTTTTGAATTTTTTACACTTTTTATAAAATTAGCTGACTAACTAAATTTGATAAGAATAGGAAGCAATTTTAAAAATCTTCAAGATGGTAGGTTTTTTGTAGTTGCTCATAACGCTCAAAATGTGGGCATCCATAATATAAATGCATAGACTGCCTTGTTTAAAAATTATTACTCTAAAAATTTGGTTACTTTGTAGTTATACAAAAATATCAAACCCTTAATTAAAAAATATAACTCAATTTTAATTGATAGTTTCAAAACCTAATTCAACAACAAATTATGTTTTTTAATAGTTTGTTCCCAAACTTGAATATAAAATAGATTTTGATCTGTGATATATTCATTTGTATATTATTTAATTTTATATAAATTAGGCGTTCTACATTTTCCTTGTATGGTTATAATTCATAAAATTTGTGTAAAAAAAAATTTGCTGATGTCTATTAAGATTAATGTAAAAAATATCTGCATTTCGATCACCACATTTTATGGTAATTTAGATTTAGCTGGCCTGTATATAGAACAATAGTTGTTAATTAACAATTTTACTGGCCATTCCCTATGAATAATTTACAAGAAAAAATGGAAATATTTAAAATCAATTACATCACACTTCTAATATTTATAAAATATTCCAGAATCATACAAAACCGATATTGATTATGGCCTAATTTGTGTGATAAAAAAATTAATTAATTAAGAAAGATAACGGCGTAGCGTGTCTTATACATTTATTAAGTACAAAATTGATATTGTGTAAAATATTAAAAGATAGATCATGGTTAAAATCAACCCTGTAAAAAAATTTCCAAAGTATTTTTCACAGAGTCATATACCTCAGTCATTTTTTATTTTTTTATTTCTTATTTAGACTTATGGTTACCTTTCAAAGAAATTTTTTGTACTCTTTTTAGTCATTTCATTAATGCCCTGAATGAACGCAATATCATAAGGAAGTGTTCAGAATTGTGTTGGAAGCTTTGATTCAGCCCCATTTATAATGTAGATTATAACGGCAGCAGATTTAATGTAATTTTGATGATAGAAATCTATTTTACTTACATTAACTCACGGTTATATAAGTAAAGCATTTTCAAATCCCCAGAACATCGCAATTTTTAATATTATAATTATCATATGACATCGGTTTTTTTTTCTCTGTAATTTTACAATATCCTAATAAATTTTATTGTGAGTGTGAGTAAATTTTATAAGAGTATAAACAAATTGGATATTTAAATGCATAATAACTTTACATAATATTTTTAATTAAATTGGTATCATTTTTAGGGATTTTATAAAATTGATAATTTTAAAAATTTATTTTTTCTTAGCTGATAATATTTAAATTAACATCTTAAAATAATTTTACGAAGTTTAGGTCAATATTTTTATACTAAGTTTAAATTGAGATACTGAATAAATTTGATATTTTTTCTAAATAGTTTTTATAAATAAAATCCCTTTAATTATGAAACTTATAATAACTGTTAATAAATCATTAAGCTTCCTATATTATATTTTTAGTCCATCATAAAATTTATCACGACCGTTGTCCTATACGTTTTTAAAAAAAAATAATTTATATTTACGTTTTTGAAAAATTCTAACATTCTGTACTATATATGTCGTTAAATAAATATTTTTTTAATTATAAAGGGCCTTTGATGTATTTTCATATATAAGAAAAGAAGAAAAAATATTGGGAAATATTTCTAAATGGAGGAAGTAAAAATCACAAGTTTATATAGGATATATTTCGGCAGGCTAAATTCTTGCACATAAAATATGTTGCGATAAGTTTTATTTGTGTTTAATTACCATTCTAAGTTAAATAAACTAGTTAAATCTTTATATTAAAAGTCGTAAAAGTGCGACAATATATTGTGGAGTTGTTATTTCTATACTTCTATAGAACATATATATATTTTTAGATATTAGTCAAGTTTGAAAGCTATAGAAAAAATGAATTAGTTACCCTACCAAAAAAACGTATAATTTTGCAAGCATAATTTAATATATATTCATACGGAAAGGCAATATAACTCCATCGTCCAAATTCATGAGGTATTGTGCTAAATGGATATAAATGTTATTAAAAATTAATAATATAAATATGTTATGAACAATTCATATTTGTCATTTAAAATATATATTTAATAGCCAAATAAGTATTTAACCTTGCATTGGTTCTAAATATTTAAAATAATAAAAACCTATTATAAATCTAATCGAACTAATTTTACAAGCACATAAATATGCTCATAAATTTTAACATGGCAAAATCACTATAAAACTAAATCCAGCTCTTCAAAGGAGTATGTTTATAAACAAGAAGGTTGCGCTTTTTTTAAGATTTATACCATACCTGGATTTGCTATAAGCAAACTTTATAATTAATATATATTCATTGTTTGAGAAATCAAACGTTTCACGGTTACTTATACCTTAAGATAATATTCGTCTATAACAATTTTAAACTTATACGTTAAAATATCTAACAACATACTAAGCATAGATTCTATAAATAAAAATTGGGCTGCCCAAAATTAAGCTGGGCACCGAAATTTTTAACCATTGTTAAAGGCCATAGCTTTAAACAACAATATTTTCATGACAAGATAACTTAAAGAAATCCTCTGAAAATTAAATGAGGGAAGCTTAAATTTTTTTTTATAAATTATATAGTTTTTTTAATTGACATTTATTATAAATACTACGTTAAATCTTTTTTATCAAATTTACATGACATATTTTTAAGTAATATTTTTCATAAGACCAAGATTTTTAAAACTAACATGTACAATTTAGAATGTTCAAAAAAAACTAGTTTTGGGTTAGGTTAGTTAATTTTTGAATCGATGACAAATTATTTTTTTACCTATTTAGTGTCATCATTAGGGAGTCATTCAAACCTGCTATCTCTGGGCTTTGAACATTTTTTGTACAAATATTGACCAAATAATAATTTAATTAAACACGATAATATATATTATGTCCTTTATAGGTTGCCATGTTTTATTTAAATGCAAATGTAAAAGCTTAATATACTTAAAACTTAATTTTCCAATATTAAGATCAAAAATTAATGTTACGAGTTATTTTAATAAGAATGTTCTAGGGTACGCAAAATCTGTCAATTAAGTCATGGCAATTATATGGTTATTTAAATGACTGAAGGTGAAAAAAATTGGAAAACGGAAAAAGCCATAAGGACCATTTGATCTCAGTGTTAAAAACTTTTTTAACCGAAATTTCTGTGAAGCAGATATTTTTATGTAATATGTAAATAAATTATATAAATATTGACTATATATTAATTGTAAAGTTTTTATTTTTCATTCTATTTTTATGTATTCAAATTATTATTTTATTATCCCATATTAAACCCGCGTAGAACTGTTTCCATACCCCAGCACAACTTAAATTATAAATTTTTTCAAAAATATTATATATTATGGGCTATTTTATATTTTTCTTAAATATAAAATAAACAAAACTAGTTTGGTTTAGGTCAAATAACAAAATTTGTCTAGAAATTAGAAATTCTATTAGGATCCATATAAAACCAACCTCTCAATTTTAATGATAAAAACCATGCTATCGCCTCTATGTAAATTAAAACTTTTATAATTGCAACCTTTTATTTTAATTATATTTTTCATTAATTTTACATATTAGGTATATATAATTTTTGTATTATGATAATATAAAATATTTTTTTTTCTCTTTTAAATCTGGTTTTAATCAGGCCCAATTCTAGCTTTTTTAATTTGGGGAGGCATAAAAAACTGGTGGTGGGGGGGGGGGGGGGAGAAAGTTTTTTCAACCTTTGGGGGCATAATTAGCCGTGACCTGCGGTTACGAATATACATGTACACCTCTTGTCCATGTTAAAACCTTTTATTACACAGGTCAACAATTTTTTGGAAGTTATGAGTTAACTACAGAGATTAAACCTGCCATCTTAGGGAATATTAAATCCGTACCGTTTTTTTTAAAAAAACTTAGTTAGTTAGGTATAAACATTAAAAATTTAAAAAAAAGGTCAAAAAAAAGATTCAAAAACAAAAATAAATTGAAATTTTATTTTTGAATATAGACACAAAGTATACTTTTAAATTCAAACTTCAAATAATATTTTCAGTAAAAACCGATAATATATCGGGTCGTATTTAAGTTTGAACGCGCAATATTTTGTATTATCTAAAAGCCGATAGCTTGATATATTAAAACAATTTATTTTTCCATTATTTGTGATTAAAAATATAAGTTACAAAGAATTTTTATAGGCAATGTGGATTTTTATATTTTTTTTTCTTAGAATATATTCAGATCTGTCAATTTGGTCAAAAAAGGCCATTGCTCGTTATAGACGAATTTAAGGAACCAAAGACGGAAGAAACTAGGAAAAACGAAAAGTATATATGATATTAGGCCATCATGGGGTTGCGTTCTTTTATGTTCTCATAACAATCACGTTTCTGACATTGATATTTGTTGACCTGTGTTATTAAAAATATGGCCTCACAACTCGACAAGAGCCGAATAACAAACATAAAAAAGAATGTATAAACTATAAAACGCATCTTTGTAAACATAAAAAAATTTTACAAAATTATTAGTAACACATTTTTGTAATTAATAAGTTTTATTAAAATACATTTCGCTGTAAATTTTTTAGATATTGTCATCCATATTACTTATTTTTAAAAGAGGTTCTGATTTATTTATATCTATAAAAAAGAATAATTAAATTTATAAAGAGATTCTAAAGATTTCAAAATATTATCGGTAAATAATCTACTATTAGAAGAATCAATAAATCAAAAATAAAAAAAAATTCTTTATAATTTATCATTAATTTTAAATTATTCTTAAACTAATGAATAGAAAATAAATAAAAATCAGAAAAATCCATAGGTTTAGTTTTTTTTATCTATAAATTAAATAATTATTGTCATAAAGAGTATTTCACTAACAACGGTGTATTAAATCATAAGTTTTAAAATCATAAAACGTTTTGCATTGAAATTGATCATTCATTATTTTTGATGAATAAAATAATTTTTCAAATAGAAAATAAATTGATGATTATTAATATGGTCAAAAAACCCCGACGCTTTGGCCCTGGGACCTGAAGATATAAAAACTTTTTTATTTTTAAAAAAGTATATTTAATTTGTGTAATTTTGAAAAATAAAACAATGACGTCCTAGTAACCCCACCGATGGGGCTACAGCCGGGGTATGGTCGCATTCAATTACTTCCTTGATTGCATTATGTTGAAAAAATTTATGAAGGGAAGAAAAAACATCAAAAAAATCTTCCCTTTACTTAAAATTTCAAGACAATCTTTTACAGCATGCAATCGGTGGTTAACGAAACATGGTTTTTAGCCATTTTGCCTAGAAATACTTCACCACCTTTTCTCAAGACACCACGTTCGCCCCTGCTGACAAGTGAATAAATTTATATGGGATCAGATTTATGAAACTTTCACCAATGGACAGCTTTCTGTAATATTATATTATTATAATCTAATAACAACACAAATATTTTTTCTGTTAGTTAGATCCAGGTCTGGGAAAACAATGAGTCAAAATACTTTGGCTCATTTTTTCCCCTAAAACATAGAAAAAGAAAGGGGGGCAAAAATAGGCCAAAATAAGAATTCAAAAAAAGCGAAAAGGGGCAAAAAAACCCACAAAAAGTGGCTCTAAAAAAAGCTCCAAAAAACCCAATGTTTTCTTTATAATAATTTTAAAAAATTTTGATGGGTGGGTCATTTTTTCTTAAAGCTCCTAGGAGTTTTTTTTAAAAAAAGTGGCTTTTTTTAAACATGCCCCTTTACTTTAAGCAAGAAAAGGGGCTTTTCTTTCGCCATGCCCACGAGTTTGTGGGCATTTGGGAAAAAAAACTCAAAAACATGTTAAAAAAAAGCCCATTTAGTTTTTTTTCCCAGCCCTGGTTAGATCTCTTAAGCGGATGAGAAGTGTTAAAAAAAAAATATTTTTAAAATAATAATTTTTAGATATTTTGGGGGGGGGGGGGGGGGGGCAAATTTAATTTTATGGGGGTTGAAGGGCAAAAATAAAATTTTTACGTATTTTTGGGGGGGGGGGGGGGGCAAATTTAATTTTTTTTTTGTAGGGGGGGGGGCGGGGAGGGAGGGGCAAAAATAAAATTATGTATTTTGGGGGAGGGGGAGAGCAAATTTAATTTTTTTGGGGGAGGCAATTTATTTGGGAAGGGGGGGGGGGCAATCTCTCCCAAAAGGGGTCTAGAATCGTGCCTGGTTTTAATGGTAAATAATAGCCAAAAATAATTTCATAATTCAAAATCTTATTTTCAAGAACCTTTCTATATATGTACTACTAGACCTAAAAACACGATTTGATCAATAATATTGATACATTTAATTTAGACATGATTTTTATGCAATATAAATAGAAAATTTTAATTATTATTTCCGTCAAATAAAATGCAAAATTAAACAATAATTATTTATATTAGTTTCTAATTAAAAAGCACGCATTTCTATTTTAAATTAAATAAAGATAATAGTTTTAAAACTTTTGAAGTTATAAAGGTTTAAAATTGTGATTGATATTAATCCGGCTGTAGCATTGTATTACAAATTTCTCAGCCTACCATTTGCGGGTTAACTTTCATGAACCCTTAAAAAATGCACTTTAAGGACCAAAAATTTCATGAATCTATACATTTTAATTTTTCCGATGAAAATAGAAACACAGGTCATCCATTTATTCCAACGCATTTTCCATTAACGTTGATGACATATAAAAAAGATTAATTGTTGTGAAGGCCTATCCATTAACGTTGATGACATATAAAAAAGATTAATTGTTGTGAAGGCCTATGTCATTTTAATTTATGAATTTAAAGATAAGGAAACATGCCTCACAATCATATAAAAAAAGTATGTTAACTTATATAGAATTTAAATTAAAATTTTTTTAATAACTTAATGTAATTTATAAAATTTACCTTCGGGCTCTATACATAGGGCAAAAAGAAAAAGCTAAAAAATTTGGTTCAAATTTAAATTATCCTAAAAAATGAGCTAAATTGAAAACAATGGCAATTATTTACCTAACTTATAATTCATATCCCGATCAAAAATGAGTTATAAGTATTTTAAATAGCATAAATTAAAAAAAAAGTTATTCATTAAATCTTATAAATTAGTTCAATTTTCAAATAAACAACAACTTTTATAAGATAAAAATAAATTACCATAAAGTAATGGCTCTAAATGTAAAAACATAATTAAATAAAAAATGTAAATTTTGATAAATTAAATAAAATAACATATTGTTATATTAAATAACAAAAAGAACATCAAAAAAATAAAGTGCTTTAATCCCTTAAACCTAAAATATTTAGGCAAATATAATATGTTAAAATGTTTTATTTTTTCAAAAAACAATAATTATTTTTATAATATTTAGAACATCATAGATATCTACTTTACCTAGCCTTGCCTGCAAGCGGCTCCCCGTGAAGAAAATTATATATCAATCGTAAATTAACGCACGTAAAAATTATGTATGATAGAAATCTTAAAGTTTTGCCTTTTACACAAAACGCCACATGTTTTTTTAAACTTAAGTGGTGCATACATAATAAAGTGAACACAATTGACAAATAGCTGAAACTAGATTTTTTAGGCTTCAACTGAATATTAAAAATAATTTTTTAGCAGATAATTAATTTGTTCAATCAAAACCAGGTGTCAGATAAATGCATTTATATAATTAATTTCGTTCGCAAACAATTAAGAGTAAAATAACTCTTAAATCATTTATTTTTAAAAATAGACAGGCTGTGTTTTAAAATATCAAAATGTCATTTGTTTACAAATAATTATTGTGGAAAAATT
This sequence comes from Acutogordius australiensis, assembly GCA_030555515.1. Classification (NCBI taxonomy): domain Eukaryota; kingdom Metazoa; phylum Nematomorpha; class Gordioida; order Gordea; family Gordiidae; genus Acutogordius; species Acutogordius australiensis. The sequence continues at coordinate 29,144,966 of CM060245.1, read as the reverse complement.
GTAAAATTAGCTTGTCTTTATATCAGTCTTTTAATCTAAAATTAACAAAATTTAAATTAGGTCATAAGTGTCTCGATACATTTAATTAATTTAAAATAATGTCATAGGAAAAAATTTTAAAGAAAATTTTAAGTAAGAAAACAATTTTTTTAATTTCAAAATTTGTTCTTATTTTAAGTCTTTTAAAATTTTTTTATCATAGGTCTAAATGTATAAGAGTTTAAATCTGAATTTTGAAATCAGACCTGCCTCTTAAGGATTTAAAATCAATTGTTTTTAATTTTACCTAAGTCAGCTTACAAATTTTCAAAATTATGCAAAAAAAACAATTAGGATTCTAAAATAAAAAAATTAAAAGATTTTTTATATAAAACAGCTAGACTGCTAATTTTTATAAAAAATTTTTATTTTAAACCCCATTATATATGGTGCTCTATAAGTTGGATGCCAAACATTCTTAATAATATAAGTGTTGATATAAAAGCATAATCTTAAATTTGATAGTCATTATTTGAAATAAAAGTTATAAATGGTTCCATTGTAGAATAAATCATTATTTTTAGGGAATATAAGGTTGTAATATCTGTCAATTTGGTCAAATTTAGCCATTTTTTAACATTCACCTAAAAATGGCCAAAGTATAAAAAATTTGAAAAAGAAATTGAGGTAAGTACATTAAAAGGAATTTATTAAGATTAATAATTTTTTTTACTTATTAATTTTTGTAGACCTGTGTAATAGGTTTTTATTAAATAACTTGATAAATTAATTATTATACATAGCTTTGGACAGATTTTTTATTAGGTTTAATTCCAAAAATTTTTTAAATTTTAAAAATTTTGTGATTTTTTTTAACCCAGAACCCATAATTAATTATTTAGATACATTTGGATGAAAAAAACATTTGGATGAAAAAACTCAGGATTTTAGCAAACAAAATATTTAAATTGTTATTATTGATGTTGTTTTGTTGTTGTCCAGTTTTTGCTTGACCTACTGTTATATCCTATTATTACCTTCTTTCTAACAAGGTTGGCGTAAAATTGCATTTTAAAAAAACCAAAAATTGTTAAAGAATAATATTTAATCGCGTTTTAAGGGTCTGTGGCTTGTATTAAGACATCAATATTACTGCATTGCTGTTTAAGTTTTTAAATTAATTAGCAGTCTTCTCATATATTTAGACAATAAGGCCAATATATTCTTTTATTTATTAATGTCTCTTCTAAAATTTATATTTGCCTACCTGTATTGTTAAATTTATATCCATATTATTTATTTTTTAGTAGATATAACATAAATGAATACATCCAATCATGGCAATTTTTTCTACATTTTTTATCGTATTTTTTTAAGCTATTTTGCTATGTCCATATTAAAATGGCCATTCGGACCAAAACTGATGTTCTGCAACCCCTATAATAATTTTTATAGTGTGATTTTTTAATATAAAAAACCCTTGTAACTTATTTTTTTTTGTTTCAACTGAGAGCATTTTTTAACTATGCCAAGCTCTTACAACAAACAACCATTAATGGACCCCAGCCAAAGTATGTACCAATATGTAATCGTTTTTTGAATATTATGTAAAGTTTTTTTTTTTAATTTTTCAATACTTTTTGTTAATTTTTTTTGCTTTTTTAATATTTTTTTCTGAAATAATTATGGTTACAGGTATACAAAGTATGATTAAAAAAACGATAAATAAATCCTTAAGATAGTAGGTTAAGTTCCTTTCGTTAGCTCATAACTCAAATATTTGTTAACCTGTGTAATCGATTGTTTTGAATTAGACACTTATTATGTTGAGTCAAATATTATAACAAGTTTTTATTAAAACGGTAGAACAAAATATTTTCTGATTTACCAAAATATTAGATGCAGTCTGGATAATAAATAAACCTTTTTTAGCAGGAGGATAAAGCTGCTTTATTAATTTTTAAACTGGCCAAATTATTATTTTTATAATAGGTACAAATATTATATTATTGCATTAATCTAATATATAAAATATTTTAATCAAATAAACAAAGGTGGTTTATTTTAAATTATTTTATATCCCTTTATTTTATTGCATTTTTTTTAATTGACTTTTTTTTTGTTTCATACCAATCGAGCAATTTAGAAATCTGAAAATTAATGCTTTCATTTTACAAAAATCAAAATTAAAAATAAATTGTGGTTGTATTATTAATAGTAGGGTAATATATTAATGGTTCTTTGTTACGTTTTTAACCGGGAACTTTTGTCATGGCATTTTTTTTATATGACCCTGTCCCTGCGTACCGTAGAGGTCTAATCCTATAGTTTATCTCAACAAACAGCCTAGATCTTCATTAATCCTATAGTTTATACTCTCAACAAGCAGCCTAAATCTTCATTAATCTTTATAGTGTTGGATAAGATAAGGCAAATATTTTGAAATAGCAATTTTTTCTATTTTTAATAGAGATTGAGATAATTAACCTATATATTATTATTTTTGTAAAAATTTGCATCCTAAAATGCTATTAGATCATTAAAGATTTATGAGCTAAATACAGAGCTTAAACTTGCCATTTTAGGGATTTTCTAATCCGTTTATCATTTTATTAAAGCGTATATTATTAAAAATTGTTAAAAAAATATCTTGATTTAATAACAAAAATGAATAAATTTTTTTTAAATACACATTAGCTAAACCATTAAATTTGAAATTATATTTCCATTTAACCATAAATATATCGTGTTCTATTTAGGCTGAATTGCGAAATGTTCTCTAATAATTAATGGTGATTTTAGAGCTCGTCTACTTAAATTTTATTTTCATTTTATTAATCACCAATTAACCATTTTGGCAATATGTAGCACAATAGGTAGGAAGACAAAATAATTTTGGAAAACGGAAAATATATGTAAGTTAAGGCGTTAATCAGGTTCATTTAACATTAACAATATTTAATTTAAATAAATTTTTTCATATTTAGTTATTTTATGTTCGTGATATGGTGAACATAGTAGATAAGTTAAAGATTTCTGAGAATTTAGTAATACATTACAAAATTTTGGATATAATTTTTAAAAGCTAAATATTAAAAATAATTTATTAAAATAATTAATTTTTAGAAAATGTAATTAAAAAAAATTATATTATGATATGCTTGCAACATCATAAATTAAACGTTATTTTAGGTAATGTAAATTCAAACTAGTTTATTTGAGTCTCAGAAACTTTGTTAAATCAAAAAACATATAATGATATTTTATGGCCTAAAACTTGTTTTTCCTAAGGGTGCCTTCAGACTCATTTCATTATTTTAAAAAATTTTAAAATCTTTACCTTTCGACAATGAACGCTTTTTTTACAAAAAGACAATTTTGGTAGTTAGCTAAATAGTTTTTCTGAAAAATAAAAAAATTTAAAATTTTTCAATTTTTTTTAAAAAAATAAAACGAGTCTGAACGCGCCCTAATAAATGTGGCTTTCCGAAATTTTTATACAAAGCTGCTTTAATTATAAATGGGCAATTTAATTATAATACCTGCGTTTTCTGTGAAATATAAAATTTTGAAAATTTCAAATTTTGTAATTACGTTATAAATAAATAATAATACATTATCAGTAATTAATTGCTATCTCATATTCAATATTGAACACCATTAAATGTTAATAAGCGGATTTAGTAAGATATTTATTAAACGCAAATTTTTATAAATATCATGCTATAAAATAAAGCTATTTTTTCTTTTTATACTGTCATAAGAATGTAGTTATATTTTGGCTTGTTGTTAGGACGAAGTAAATTTTTTTTATAGATATTTTGCTCTTAAAGGTCATTACGTTTGGCCGCAACACTTTAAAAATTATGACATTTAATATCTATCTCTATCTCTAGATGGAATATTGAACTTTGTTAAAAAACACAACCGAAAATTCTTAGTTTTAATAATAAAGCTGTTTCAAAGAATTTGACAAAAAATGACAATAAAATTATACAAATCTTTAAAACAGCATATAAAAATATTTTCAAAGAAAACCTATTAGTTTTTTTTATAACGACGAAACGAAAAAAAAACACATAGTTTAATAAGGACAATGAATATAAAGTTATTCTGCATTAAATTTTGAGATGCAACAAAAAATTTAGAAGGAGTTTATATCTGTTGGTTAATTAGCTTATTTTTCGCCGTAAATTCCCCACACGGGCGAAAGAAACGGAAGGAGGCGAGGCATATAAGTTTAAAGTAAGTTTTTATAATTAACAAAATTATTAAAAATTTAATTATTAATTAAATTTTATTTTTTTTTTCTAAAAACCATTTTTCAAAAATAATCTTTGAAAAAGAATTTGGCAAATAAAAGCTCACTTTGACCTAACCTAATAACGAATTTTAAACAAAAACATATAAAAAGAAACTGTATTACCAGCTTCTAAAAGTTATATATAATTTATTTATACACATTAAATTTTCAATTGAATTAATGTGAAACGAAAATTATTTAAGTAACTCAGCATTTTGTATGCTTCACATTAATGCCAGCGTTCTATTATTGTGATATCTAAGCTGTTTAATCATGTTAATTAGTTATGAGTTTTAAATTATAAAAATACAATAATCCTACCATCTTTCGTTCGACAATATTTAGCAAGAGGTAACTAATTTTTTATATACCGCCATGTGCAAAGTGTGTTTTTGTTTCGTAAATATTCAATTCTAAAAAAATTTTTTTTTCAAAATTAAAAAATATTTTTTTAAAAAAAAGCATTTTATGTGCATATACTATTTGCAAGTTTTTAAAACTTTGCCGTTTAAAAAAAATTTTTATTAAGAAAAAATAAAATTTAAATTCACTTTTCACGTTAGCGAAAATTTAATTATTACCAGCCAGATCGTCTTCAATTGCATCCTCCACTGAGACTAAATAAAATATAAAAACGCACGTTTCAAAAATTTTATTTATAAAGATTAGGACATGTGCTGTCTGGGTAAAAATCGTCAACAGTTAAGCTTTTAGTGGCATATGGATTATATTTTTTGTTTTATTTTTTCTCTTTAATTTTTCTTCCTTGAATTTGTATAACCGAGTTCAGCAAGTTGTGGGAAATCAATTACGAGCCAACTTTAGAGACCGATTTGCGATCTTAAAGATCAACGTTTACCGTTTTTTTCTAATCGATTTGTAACTGTTATAAACATGATTTTCAAAAAATTATTTAAGAAAAACTAGGAGAAATTGATTTTGTATACAGCTATACTGATAAATTTAAAATTTTAATAGTATATTATGATCATATCTCATCCTTAGGTTGAAGTGCCAAATAATTTATATAATCTAAATTTTCATTTAGGAGCTTAATATCAAAAATTAAATCACTTGTTGAGGTTTAAATATGTAAAAACTTTCAGATTTGTTTAGGGCATTTTAAAGGTCGCAAAAATCTATAAATTTGGTCTTTTGCCTGTCAAATATATCTAAAATTATTGTCCGACGGCAAAAGTAACTTCTGAAATAGGAAATTATATATGACAGGTGGAAATTATTTTGTTTTATATAGTTTTTTTACTATGGATTTTTGGGTCTATGTAATATTTATGAAAAATTTATATTTAATTTTTAAAACGTGTTTTTCCTCATTCTTATAACGGTGTTAATATTTTACCAAAGATTTTGTAACTTTTTCGTTGTCAAGCTGGTATACATACGGAGGCGTTTATGTAAATTAGAATAATATTGTAAAAAGTTTCAAATGGTTTATAATTAAATTTAGTCAGGCTTAGTGTCAAGATTAAACAAAAACACTGTAAAAACTAATTAGATATTGTTATAGGCTGTTAGGGAAAGGCTCCCTGACGGACACGCCGTCAAAAGAGATGTCAGGAGGGGTAATGTTTTAGTAGGTATAGGTGTTTTTGCCAGGGTGGTAAAACTTGCATGCTGTAATATTTTTTGGAGAAAGCTTACTAATTTTTCATTATTATCCCCTTTTTTATTTTTTTATTTTATAACAGCTGATATAATTAATTTTAAATTTTCTATGTTTTATTGACATTTTAAACTTAAATCAGTTCTATAAATATTTATAGTGTGTGCTTATCAAATATTTTATACTTCGGGCGCAAAATTTATAGAATTTCTATTTAATAAAAAGCAAGAGACTTTGTGAATCAGAAATTATATGTGTAAAATTTTTTTGAATGATTAGATAATATTGTTAAATTTTTAATTTAATATGTTCTTTTTAATATAAAGATTTGATTTTAATAAAGGCAAAACGTGCAGAAGTACAGACAGAACCTTTTAAGACAATTGCAATTTAGCCTGTAATAAAACGCCGTAAATTTTTATTTTTTTTTTAAATATAATATAATAAATTTTTGTGTCTAAATTATATAAAAATTGTTTACTCAATATATGAAATTTAAATTAATGATAAAGAAATGTTAGATTTATGAAGAATAGAGATATTTAGTACAAATTTTTATTTTTCACTAATTGAATTGCATATATTTTATTTATTTTATTTAATAAACATAACATATAAGAAGCTGCCAAAATTGATTTCTTAAAACGACGGAGATTTGCAATACTTCATTTTGTTTAAAAGATTTACATGTGAAAAGACTTAACCTGTTTGACCTGGTAGGGCTCGTTCTATAAAATATATATGATAATATTCACTAATATTCTGTTGAATAATTATACAAAAACCTAATTACATAATAAACTGTCGCGTCACAAGACAAGCCTGCATTATTATTTGCTACTTTGTTTATTCTATTTATTTTATATGTGGAAGGATAGAAGGGGAAATAAATATTTTTTAAATTATACGAATTAGACTTTAGTTAGCCTGCCTTGTCCTAACTTTTAGAGTTTTAACTAGAAGTGTAATTGTTTTTTGGTACCTCGCCATTCACAAAAACTTGGCAATTTTCTTATTAATTAAATTTAAAATACCGAAAAGTATCATTAAGAGGTAATAGGCCATGAGAATTGATTTTTCATTTTTTTTATTTGGTAATATCCAAGACGTCCGCATCCAAACTCTACATTTCCCAGTAAAAATATTCTTTAATCTTGATCCCAACAAAAAAAAACCTACATTCTGCCGGTATTCATCTGGAATTTTGTCTAAGTTCAAAATTCCTATCTTCTGCTAATATTTGAATTCGACATCAGCATCTAGCTTATATTTTACAAAAAAACTTTGTAGGATTTAGGGGAATCAATTTTTAATCTTATAAAGTGTTTCCTTACGATTGGCACGTGTAAAGTTTTATTTTATATTTTAAAAAAATTTTTAAGTGCAAACTATGGCAAATTTATTTCGTTAACAAACTAAAATTTTTAAAAATTTATAATAATAAAATCTTTACGTGGCTTATTAGACTGTATTAAATCTATATAGATAATTTAAATATTATTGTTTTATACAAGGGCGTAGCAAGTTGTAAATTTGGGGGGGGGGGGGGGGGGGGGAAGTTTCAAAAAAATTTTGCCGCCTTCGGCGGCATAGTGCGGGCTAGTGTTTTAGTTTAAAATCTACTCTTATAATTGTTACTTAGTTTTGCTTTTTAAAATTCGAGTAATCATTAAAGACTTTTATAATTAATGTTTATATAAACAAACATATATGGTATTAAGAAAATTATATTATTGATATATTATATGCAACAAATTTTTATATTTGAATTGTTTAATATTTTACATAGTGTATTTAAAATCAGTGATTTTTTAGCATGTTAACAAAAACAAGCGGCGATTAAATCTTCAATCTATGCTGTTAAATTTTATATCTAATACGTCAATGATTTAATTGGTATTTTAGTTTGGGGGGGGGGGGGGGGATATGCACTAAAAATTTTCAATTTGGGTGGGGATATGGCATGCTTGGAGGGGGTTTCATCCCCAACCCACCCCCCCCCCCTCTCCTACGCCAATGGTTTTATAAACCTTTTTTTAATTTTTTTTTTAAATTTAAATATATGGTTTTCAGATAAATATAATTTTACATTTAATTATGTATTTTGCATTTTTGTTTTGCTTAGTTTATGTATTTTTGAAAAAGTAAAAAAACTTTTCATTAACTTTTGTAGATTCCATTCACATTCATAATTATTTATCGATGACCCTTAACTTTTGTATTATATCCTAGATGAAAAACTTGGGGCCCCCGCTTCATTTCCGTTTTCCTCAGCTTCAACCTTACTTATCAAATATTACACATTAAAAAAATATAGTCAAAATTTTTTTTGATATTAGTAAGGGATGTTAATATAATTAAACAATTTAGAAGCAATTTGTTAGATAAATCAAATATCACCGAACTTGCCAAAATAGCCATTTTAAGATAGACACCATTACAAAGTTTAGTTAAGCAAAATTTAAATATAGGTTTTGAACGTTGAGGTCAAGCCCCAATACGCCGTTTTGTTAGCGGATTATAGCTTTGTACGTGTACACTCATCATCGAAACTAATTTAGTTGAAACATTAAAATAAATAATTTAAATATAAATTTACTTGAACGTCGGGCATTAGGAGGCATTTTGCTTAAAATTCTGGTTATTTGATATTTGTATTTGGTGTTATTGGCTAATTTTATGCTCACGCTGTAATATGCCTTATCACCTATGTAAAGTCATTCAAAAAAATTGATAATAGAATTTGTAAGATTATTTATTAGACCTTAGGGAACGTACAAAATTTGAAATTTAATACAAAAATTTTAATTTTTACACTTTTAAAAATTTTATTATTTTTTTAATTGTTCAAAAACTTTTATTTCACAACAACAAGTATGGCAACTTTTTGTAAAAATAAATATTACGTCAAACAAATCAAAAAATAAAAAAACTCTCAATGTCATATGCACAAATAAAAATTATGAAATTGCATTTTCACTTCTTATAAATTTATATATATTAATAAATTATAAAATCTTAAATGCAAATTGCTAAATATTCGTAAATTCAATATACCTTCTCTTTTAATTTCATTGATTCTGAAAATAACAACTACATTTTCAGTGCCCTTTTCTAGGAATATAAATATGAGGAAAATATTATAACTAAAAAACTAAAATTAATGCACTATAAAAAAACTGGCAGTTGGCGTGCAAGAGCTAAGAATACTACTATTGACACCAGCTGACTTACATTAATAGCCAAAAACTATTGCATTTTATGTTTAATGTCACAATGTTTTATACTTTTGTTTAATCGCAATTTTTAGTTTAATGTATCCAAAATATAGATTTCCAAATCCGTTTACCGTTCATTCTAATCAAACCTAGCTAGTCAGCTATAAAACATATAAAAAGCATGTCAAAAAACAGATTCAAAAACAAAAAATTTTTTTTGCATATATGCAACAGCTAAACTATTAAATTTAAACTTCAAATAATATTTTTATTAACCGATAAAATGTTGTGACTATCTAAGTTTCAAAATATTCTAAATTATTAAGATGCTGGAGCTTGGTACTACAAAATATGTTTCCCATTATTTGAGATGATTAATATATATAACAAGAAATTTTAGGATAAAAAAAATTTGAATTTTTTTTAGGGTATACTCAAGGTCGCGAAATTTGCTAAAAAGCTATTTTTGATATCGACAAATCTAAGTAGCTGAAGGCGGAAAAACTAAAAAAATATATAATGTATATGAAATGCCATCTTGGGGATACATTCTTTTTATATTTTCACAAAAATCATTTAATTTCATTGATATTCGTTCTGTGTAATATGAATTAATATTAATGACAGATGCCAAGTTTTGTTTTTATAAAACCTTAAGCTGGCATTTTGTATTTTTACTGAATTTATTTAAAAATCGAAAAAGTAAATATATATCTATTAATATTTTTTATTATAAATTTGAATTATTTTCTTGAATTTTTCGTTACATCGCTAAAAAAAAGAATGAGAAAAAAAATAAATAACAAAAATTATTATAAAAAAAAATAAAAATTGTAATTTTAAATTATTTTGTTTACAAGAGTTATAATAAAATTTAAAAATGAAGAATTAAACAATTTAAATATTAATGACAATTTTTTTTATTTGAGGTTTTTATCCTAATAAGATTAATTGTTTTTTTTTCCTTTTTAAAAATTTTTATGAGGTTATAAGAATTAGCATAGAATTATTTAAAATTAATGTTACAATATACTTATTAATCTTTTTTATAAAGACTCAACTACTTGTCAACAAAAAAAATAATAAAATTTTGCAAGATATCACAGGTCAAGGATCAATCAAAGAAGGAAATTATGACTATGACACAATAGGTAACTCTATGATCGCTTTATCTTATGCATATTTTTCGTTTACACTTTCAGCTTTCATGTATTTTTCAGGTAAAAAGTAGATATGATCTAACTCACTAATTCTCTCTGACTATGAGCCATAGATAAAAATTAAACAAAATTTTTATACATATTAAAATTAATAAGATATTTTTTTCGTTTCAAATAACGATAAATATAATTTTCTAATAAATTTATTGTAGATTACATAAAATACCACAACCTATAGGACATAATTTATTTTTTTAATTTAAAAATAATATTGGAAGTGTAAATTTAATATTTTGACTAGTTTAAATATAAAAACATCATATTTTGTTTTAATTAACATTTTAAAGGATTTCTAGTCTTTATAGTTATCGTATGCGTAAGGCAAATGATATTGTCCAATATAAATTTTATTGTGGCCACATTTCATTTATTATAAAACATTTAACTTTCATTATTATAAAACATTAAACTAACTTATTTCTTACTTTCTTTATGGATGTTTTTTATGATGATGGACTAATCTCAAATATATTTTTCGTCTTGGTTTCTTCCGTCTTTGGCTTCTTTTTATAACGAAAAATGGCCCTTTTGACCAAATTGACAGATCTAAATATACTCTAAGAAGAAAATTTAAAAATATTGTTTTTATATATTATAACTCATATTTTTAATCACGAATAATGAAAAATAAATTTTATTAATATCAAGCTCTTACATCGGCATTAGATAAAATATTTTGTGTACAAACTTGAATAAGACACGATATATTATCGGTTTTAAATAAAAATATTATTTGAAGTTTGGATTTAACAACATTGTGAATATGCAAAAATTAAATTTCAATTACTTTTTGTTTGTAAATCTTAATTGGTTTTTTGACCTTTTCTTCTAAAATATTCAAAGTTTATAACTAACATACTAAGTTTAATTAGGAAAGACGGTTAAAGGATTTGCTATTCCTTAAGATGGCAGGTTTGATCTCTATAGTTAACTCGTAACTCTCAAAAATGTTGACCTGTGTATTATGAAAATGGCGATCACGGGGATGTATTTATTTGGGTTTTGCACTCTTCTCTTTGACATTCAGTTTGCCGAGATAAACATTTATAAAAAAGTTATATATATTTTTTTTTGCTTTAAGCCGCCGAGAATACTAAAACCTTTAAAAAATATAATTAGTACGATATAAATAGGTTAAACCTAATATCCGCGTTACATTAGTATAAATCCCATTGAAGTATCTTCGCTCAGTAATAGTCGTGTAATTTCCTAGAAATAAAAATATTGATTGAAATAATTTTTTAACAAATTACGTGTTCCTTATCTAATAGTATCACTATAAAAAAATCTGACTTTTTTATGAATAAGTTTGCTAGTTTAAATATATAATGATGTTCGAAAAGTAAAAGGTAAGACCGCCGAAACATTACAAATTTTAGACAGTTTTAAGTATTCTTGCAAATAAATAAATTTTTATTGTCAGGCTTAATGCTTAGAAGGGCAGAATTAAACACACTGAGATATTAAATTTTTGACCAATTTTGCAGAGTCAAACCAGGTATTTTAAGGATTATTTGATTGTTTATAAAATTTAAAAAATTATAAAAAGAACAAAGGAAATTTAAAGTATAAAAAAAATGTGAAAAAATATTTAAATATATAAAATACTTTAATTTAATGCAAAAAATATGTCCTTTATAGGTTGAGGTGCGGATTATTTTGTAAATTTAATCATATATAAGCTTGATACTTTAATATTTGTATAAATGTAATACGCAAGTATTTTACCCCAAACAACCTTTTAAATCTTTATTGTTCAAATTATTGTAATTTTCTATCTACCATTAAATTAAATAAAACAGTCTTCAATACATACCTTATTTTCAGATCAATAAGATCTGATTTAGATTCTTGAGGTCAAGTCCAAAAAAATTAGCCATTTTTAGAGATAATTATATTTTTTTTTAATAAAAGGGCGTTAAACCTCGCCTAGCATTAATGCGCTTTTAAGTATATCTTTAAATGCAATAGCCTATTTTTTAATTATAGGCAGTTTAAAATTTGCCTGTTGTTTATATATGAATTAATTAAATTAAGGTTAATAACATTATTAAAAATTAATCAAGATATAGGGGTAACAACTATTTTGATAATTATAAAAGAAGATAAAATTAACAAAATGACTTGGAACCACGGCATATGTTTAGTTACAAGAGCCTAGGTTTTAGATTGTTATTCCAACCTGCTCTAAACTTTCAAGTAGGCACAAGATTGTAAAATATATTAAACTTTTAAAATTGTTTAAATTTTTATTCCATAATATTTAATAACTTTTATATATCAACATACCTGGTACGATAAATATCACGTAACCTATATTTTTATAAGAGAATGAATTGGTGTATAATAAATTAAAAATTTTCTTTATACTGTATTGGGACAAATTTGATGCAAATTCCTTTAATATTTTGCTTGTTTATGCCATGAACGGCTTAGATAAGGTTTAATAAGGGTCAAATTCAAGACAATTAAATTATTATTATTTTTTTTTCTATTTATTAATTAATTTTTTTTACAAATTTTTATTTTATTAAATTTTTCTTAAAGTCTATACAAAAATTTAAAATTTGGCTTCTACTTTTTACATTTCTTTTTGATGAGAGGCATATTTTATAGATGATATAAAGATTTAACCACAAAGATATTAATATTGTCGAAACTTGCAAACCTCTATAATCTAAAGTGTTTTTGCTATGAACTTTGTTTTTTTATATTTTGAAGAAAATTACGTGCTCTGTATTTATAAATTATCACAAGTTATAATTAATGTATATCGTAATTATTTAATACTAAATAGAAAATAAAATAAGAAATCTTTTAATTTTTTGTATAATGTTAAATTAATCTTGTCTAAACTGAATTTATCAATATTATTAATAAATTGTGTTTAGTTTAGAAAAATTTGTGTAAAAAATATTATGAAATAAAAAATAATATTGGCATTTACGTTAAAACAAAATATTTGATACAAAAAAAATTAATTTATATTATTATACAATACAAACTTATGTACTTAATAAGTAAAAATATCAACAACCTTAAAAAAAAGTTGAAATTTTTGAATTTTAATTTTCTATAACATCGTAATTTATAACATTAAAATTAAACCCCACTATTCTTTATAAACAAATTTTACTATTAGACACAGATTTAGTTTTGATTATTATTTAAAAAGAAACACAAAAATTTGGCCAAAAACACAGTTCAACAAATATCAATGTCAGAAAAAATAAGTTTATAACAACAAAAGCACACCCTCATGATGGCTTTATCTCATGTATATTTTTAGTTTTTCGTAGGTTCTTGCGCTTTCAGTTCCTTAAATCCCTCCATATCGAATGACCTAACAGTTTAACTGTTAAAAATATGCAAAAAAAATTATTTTGTTTTTGAATTTTTTGTTCTTTTGACTTTTTTTTTTAAATTTTTAATATGACTTGCTATGTTTGTTTAGAAAAAACGGTATCCCATAATAGCAGGTTTGATCTCTGTAGTTAGCTTATAAATTTTTATGTTAGCATGCGTAATATAAAGCTTTTAAAGATATTCAAATTTTTAATGTGCTGGGGTCCGTATGGAGCCCCTTATAGTGCAAATTACGGGCTAATAAAGGGTAATTGCCGTCTTATGGTCTCTAAGTAATATAAATTTGCTTTCAAACCATTTACAACTTCAAAAATGTATTTTGTTAAAATGAATGGATTCTTAGTTCTCTAAGCCATTGTATTTAATAAGACAACAAGAAATCGATCATCATAACTTATGTTAATTTAAAACTGCTAAGCCCGTAAATCCATTGTTATATTTTCTAGTAACTAAAAATTTTATTTAGCACATACATTAAAATTTGTTTGCAAAGTTGTTATTAATATTTTACTCGGTCAATGATAAAAAATAAAAAAAATAAAATGTGATTTTAATTAAAACTTCTATATTGGTAGGGCATTTAAATTTTAATGTTATAGTTGCACAAACAACACTGGACAACATAAAAAACAACACAAACGATTTTTAAGGGTTTTGTAGAGAATTTTCTGGCGATAACGATTCTGGGTTTAGTTTTTTTTTTCTAAGGCCTCCAATATTTGTTAAACCGCCCCAAAGTTTAGAAAAAAATTAAAAAATTTTTTTTTACCATTATTCTACAAAAATTTTGGCATATTCAGATTCTTTATAAAAAAAACATATCTAAAAAAGATTATTATATAAATTTTTAGTAATTTATTTTTACGTTATTTAGGATCAAAAAACAAAATGTATGACATAAACCACTAATTTTACAAAAATAAAAAAAAATTAAATATTTAAAAAAAATTTAAACCCTTATGTTAATATTGAATGTCTTCTAAATATATTTTAAAACTTTTCTTACTACCCATAGGGTTTAGGATATAGAAGCCCAAAATACCCAAATTGAAAAATTTCAACTTTGACACCGGATAACTAAAAATTAAATGCCTTGGCTAAAATTCTGATTTTATATTCGTGATCAGCGCCAAAAACTTGACCAAAAACCATAGTTGCCAAAAATGCTTAGGGTTCAAATTTTGTTGTCCAGTGCAATTTATGAAGACTGAACTTGTTACATTTTCATGAAATTTTGCAAATGAATATAGCTGTTAATAAATCAGACATCGATTGTTTGAGACTAAATAATATTGTTTTGTTGTATGAGCTTTCAACTTTTTAGTTGAATTTTTTTTTATTTTGTGGGTTGACCACAACTGTGAATATTAAATAAATTAAAAGAGAGAAAGTTCTTCATAGGGCTTAATTTTTGAGCCTTATGTTATACGAATACGGAAACAGAATAATTGTATAGTAAAAAAAAAGAAAAATTTTTATTTTCTTTTGGTTTTGAATTTTTTTTGTTAAACATATTTTTAAAAATCTTCAAAGGTTGTAGCTTACAAAGTTTGATTTTTACTAAAGCCAAAACTAAAGTGAATTTTTTTAATGCGTTTTAATTAATTTAATATTCGTAAATATTTTATGGTAGGATTGCAAAACTATTATTGACAACTTTAAGAAGTAAAATAAGTTGAAGTAAAAAACTTTAGATATTAGGACAAAATAGTACTGGTCTAGATTTGATATGCAACTAATAAGTTAAATTTTGTTATATGCTAAATATGTACTTGTAGGCAGAAATCTAAATGTATAAATATATAAACAATTGTATATCATCATCAAAAATAAAATGTTGTAGAATTATAAGGTATATATAATGGGATATAAGTAAGTAAATTTATTAACAAAAAATTAAAAAAAAATTATGATAAGTAAAATATAATGATTTTTCACTAAATTTACAAGACATTGCCTATAAAAGCATTTCGTAGTTTTCTTTTATTTGTTAATTAGCTAATTTGCTTTGGGAGAATACTCAAAAATTAACTTAATATTTACATTTCAATTCCCCCAATTGTTAACTGACTTAAAATGTTAGTTAAATCCTTTATAATTTTTAATCTATTTTTGTAATTTAGATGTCGCAAAAAATTTTGGCACACTGAAACTTATTAATAAAACACTCAACACCAAAATAGGTTTAAAAAATTTATAAAATCAAAAATAAAAATAATTAGTCGCAGTGTATAATATTAAATCCATTTTTTTTATCATTTTAAGACTTAAGAAATGAAAAAGGAAAGTTTTTTTTTAAAAATTGGAAATAACATAACTTTGAGTAATAAGATATTAAAATTTTTTAAGTATTAAAACTACTCAGAGCAATATTTAACAAAAGGTTAGGCATCGTTTAATTCCTATAATATATTAAAGTAAATAAAAAAATGGATTTTAATCTATACTTGCAAAATATTTTTAATAAATTTCACATTGCTCTTAAATTATTAATTGTTTATAACTAAAAACATATTCAGTGGTCGCGCTTTAATGTGCGAGTATTATGTTTGGATGTAAAAGATAAAGAGTTTGATTAAGAATATTTTGATTTAATAGGTCACAAAAATTTTGCTTGTGTATAATGTTGTAAAATATGAAATGTAATTTAATTTTGTTATAATAGATTTATCTAATACATATACAGACAACAAAAAAAATTAAACACGAAGGAGTTATTTAGAATTGAAAAATTTCGCATATATATATGATTAATTTTAGTACATAACATGTAATTAATTGTTGATTCAAAACTTCATATAACTAATTCAAAACCTTAACTTGTAAAAAATTTATAACTTTTTACCCATTATACATTTAATTTAACGGACGTTTGTTTTTTTTTATAATACAAAATGTAGTGCATCTTCAATCGCCATTAATATAATTTTAAATATAATTCCTCATAAATGAGATAAAAGTTTGGTCATCTTGCCCGGTCACTCCCCATCCCCGCTAAAGTTATAAAGTTGGTTAGAATCTATAAAATGTTAGTTAACTCATTATTTTTAAATAATTTGGTAAAGGAGGGTTTATTGTTATAAATATCTATGATAGCTACGTACTTTTGTATTTTCTTTATTAATTAAAAAATCAACCTGAAAATTTTATGATATTAGGCTATAAAATTTTATTTTTTGAATATTTAAAAAAGTTTTAAGGTGAATTGCATAAAACTTTGGCCAAATCAAGATACAAATATATATTGTGCAAAAAATAAAATCAAAAGTTATTTAAAAAGGCCGTTTTGCCCCGTGTCCCATCTGGCCCCGGTCTCCCCTACTCATGTTAAATATCTCTATCATTATGAAGCGTCAAAGTGTCAACCAAGCCTAAGCCCGGGGTACGATGATTGGTTACGATATGCACTTAATTTTGACTCATAAGAAAGTCTTTTTTTGATAACAACGTTCTGCCCTTCCTATGATTACACAGTCATCAATTAATACTCAAAGAGTCATTTTAATAGGCCTACCCTGACTTGAAAATATTAAAAAAAGGAGCTTGAAAGATGATAACACTTTTGAGAACATCCTTATGCAAGATAATTTTAATATTATACATCCATTTTATGTTATTAAAATAAGATAGTTAGGTCGATAGATAACATTGGACAAAGAAATTTGGACGACTTAAGCATTTTTAATGGCATAGTTTTTGGTCAATATGGTGCAGATTACGATTAAAATATCAGAATTTTAGCCAACGTCTCAAATTTTTAATTATTCGATGTCAATAAGATTTTTGATTTGAGGTATTATATAAAACCTGGGAAACAAAAGTATAAAAACAAGTTTAGATTGAACCATTTTTTATTTGAAAATTTTTTTATAATATTTTTTTTATTATATTTTTTTTATAATATTTTTTTTATTTTCTTATTTTTTAATTAATGGTGTTTTTGTCATAGAAACCGTTTTTTGATCCTCAAAGTGGATATAAACTGCTAATATATTAGATGTGTTTTTCACAAGGAATCTAGATATGCCAATAGAATTTTTTGGAAATTAATAGTTGTTAAAAATGTAGATTTCTGAACTTTGGACGAAATATAAAAAAATTGAAAGCAATGGGAAGAAAAAACTAAAAACCGGTATTGTTTTCGAATTTACAAAACCGTGTAAAAATCGTTCAAGTTTTTTTTGTTGTCCAGTTTAATATATCAGTAGCCAACAATAAAGCAGAGTTATTTTAACTTCACTTAGATTCTATATCGTTAAATGTATTTTTTATATAGTGCAGACAACATGTTTTTGTTAGAAATATATTAAAAATTAATTTTTTAATATTTAAAAGATTTGCAACCATTTTATATAAATTTTTTTTAATCAATAATGACATTAGCAACTTTTCAAAAAGCTTAAACGTAAAATACTTAACTAATATGTTTGATGAATTGTCAAAAGTCAAAATTTATGTAATAAATGAATGCCTACAAAAGAGTTTTCCTCTTAATAAACTGCTGTTCTTTTAAACCTCTTTCCTAAAAAAAAGGCCTAAAAAAAAGAGTCAGCCTTAAAAGGAGATTTCTAGGAGCAATTGGTCGTTAAAAGGGACTTTATAAGAATTTTCTATGTAATAAGGGCTTTTTATTTCTTTTCAGCCTTATCATAACTTGTAAAAAAAAGCACTGAGAAAGGCTTTTGGAATGGAATTTTCTAAAATAATACCGGAGAAAAAGTTAACTATACATGTAGGCATATATACACTTATAATTTTTATCATTCATTAAAGTTTAAAAACAACTAGTAAATATATATTCCTTAAGTTAAACGTTTGACATCATCTAAAAAATATAGTACCCATATTATAACCCTTCAATTGGCCCATTTTGAAGTTGTCCTGGGCCAAACATCCTGCGTTCTATTAATGCATTTAGACATACAGGTTATTAAGGATGCTTAACTCAGGATTACCTCGAAAAGAATAAAAGTAATGTATATTAGCATTTTTCTCTAAACTTTAATTAATTTGGTAGATGCAGAATTTTCTACCTTATTTAATTCTACACCCACCATCCACCCAAAATAATCGGGAGCTATGTGTTAAAATTACTGCTCCCTTGTTGGCCCACACTTCCAGCATTGCCTAAAAATGCATCAATATAATTTTCAAAGCGCTTTTTTTGTTTTTACTTAGTCAAATATATTCAGCTCATATATAAAGGGATAGATAAATAAGTGAATAACCTGGCCAATATGGGAATAGAATTATTAACAGTTGGCTGATATTTGTTCTTCAAGCTAATAAGCCTACTGTTTCTTGTGGTCCAACCAGTAAATTGTCCACCCCTTAATATAGGGGTTCTACCGCACAACTAGAAATGCACGAATATAAAAGTTTTATAGGCTTAAAAAATTTGATTGATAATTACTTTAATATCTGAGCTATATTATATAAGCTGTAATACGAATTCCAAAATATTAATCAAAAAAATATTAAAATATTTCAAAGACTTGTATCATAAAATAAAAAAACCAATGTAATGCCTTAGATATGCCTAGCAAAAAATATTTATAATAAATTTTTTGAAAAAAATTTTCTAATTTTTTAAATATTTTTTACGCTCTTCTTGCTAATCAAATGCGTTCGAAATTTTTTACACTACCCACAACAGCCAATTTTATGTGTTTATTTTAAAAATTGGCATTTATTTGTTTATATTCATTTAATTACGTTGTAATATTTTTATATAGCAGATATAATGTTTTGACCATATTTTTTAAAGTTTACATAAGCCTATAAATCATATTTAACTTTAATCATTTAATCACAATTTAAAACTATTTTTATTACAATTAGACCTGAATATCAAGCTTTTTCCTTTGTTAAAAGCTGAACATATAAAGCTATAATTATTTAAATTTTTTAAAATGTCAATAAAATATTTTTACAAAGTAACAATTTAAAAATAAAAATAAGTTATTGACCGCATTTTAAATAAGGGGGTACAATGGAAACATCAAAGCTTGATTTTATAAAATAAGACGGACATTTTAGAAAATTTGTTTATTTTAGAAAGAACAATTTAATACGGTTGTGAAATTAAAAAATTTGCTTTTTTTTTAAATAAAATTTGGTACAAATACCAATATTATATAAGATTTTAGACGACATCTAAAAATGCAGTGGCTGGGCACATGAAAGAAAACAACAAACTTTAAGATAAAAATAAAATTGATATAGGCAGCTTTGAATTTGAATTATTAGGCAAAAAATATTGTTATGTTAAAAACTAGTTCCGTTTTAATGATATTAATTTAGACCTGTAAGAATAAAATTTCAATTAATTATATCTCTTAAAAAACACTTCTAATTTTTACACAGGTCAACAGATGTTTATAAGCAATCAATCCTGCCAATTTAGGACAAAATTTGTTTACTCTCATTTCTACACTTAATCTGTCAGCTAATTAAAAAAAAAGTCAAAAAGATTTTTAAAAAAATTTAATAATTTTTTTAATATTCACAACAGATAAACTGTTAAATTCAAGCTTTTATAATATTTTTATTAAATTCTATAACACATATATTTTCTTTTTAAGTTATTCTGAGGTCTCAAAATCTGTTAAGCTCATTTGTTTACTAAAACGGATCTATGAGCCAATGGCGGAAGAAAAGAAATACGGAAAATATTTATGAGATAAGGTCATCATGGGTATGCATGCTTTTAAATCAATTATATTTTATGTATCATTCATATTTGTTGACCGATATAATATTAAATTGAAAAAGATATTTTAATAATTAGAGTTTTACAAGCATCAAAACAATTAGAGTTTCCATATAAATATAAAAACATAAAAAATATAATTTTTAAATTTAAAAAAAAAACAACTAAAGTTCTACAGGCTATTTTCCTTATATAGGCAACAATTTTTTTTTATCTTGTAACTAGCTTTTAATATCGTTAATTTTTTTATGTTAAAGTTAATATTCATTTTTTTATTTTAAGCTGCAATAGTTTTAAGTAGATAATAATAATTTTTTATTTAGTTTTTCACTATTTTTTTTCATCCAAAAAATTTTTACTTTTAAATTTTTTTTAATCATGCAAGTACTGGTTGAGGTAAAACTCCGTTACCATATAAATTAAAATAAAATTGCCCCTATTATGTTGAAAATTTATACAGCATTGAAATTAATTTAGTAATTACCAAGAATTTTTGTGCGTTGCTATTAGCTCTCCCAGTGTTCGCATCAAAAATTACTGCTTCATTTGTTTTTCCAGTGGATTCTAGTAATTAACAATATAAATTATGGACATTACAACCCCAAAAAGTCTTAAACCCAAAGGGGTAACCAAAATAAACTTAATAGATTTTTAAAACGTTACGTATGGAATTTTCTTGTTATTACAATTTTGGGGTTCTCTCAATGCCTCAGTTTTGAAAGGGCATAAATTTTGCATATTTATTCCTTTGATTTAAAAATGTTAACTATAGGTTTACATAAATTAACTATCGGCTCATACAGCTCCATGACAAGCATTTCTGTCTTATGAGCACTAGGTTGCAAGTTTAAATCCATGCACAGGAAGCTATTTTCTTTGGAAAAATAATAAACAGATGCAACCTCTTAGAATCTGCTGAGTGGCCTGTGGCACTAGGCTAAAGGATATGCCTAAAGTAAAGCTCACAAAAACCTAGGTCGCCGGCATGCGAGCATATCTTATTAAACCCTTTGGCAATACTAATAGCATGGCTCGGGTTTAAGAAGGTTGCCTAATTAATGGCGCCTTTAAATTAGGGAAGGTATGAGGAAAACCTTGTACCCAATGAGGTCCATTGCAGGTTTTTAATATTATGCTTTAAAATTACCGATTGAATCAAATAGAAGAATTAAAAAACTTTAATGAAAAATTTTACTTTTCTTTTCACTAATTTTTAAATTGCGAATCAAAAATTGGTCCGGCTTGTTAAGTTTGCGATTAGCGGTATACCATAATGACAAATTTATAAAACTAGAATAAATTCTCTATACCGATATCACAAAAATATTTAAAAATATATATATGGGCTCAAAATTTGAAGGCACGTTTTAAATGTCATGGAATTTGTAAATGAGGAGAAAATCTAACATCAAATATTAGATGTTCTGGATATTAGCCAACGTTCTACGGCGCACACTAAAAATGTTTTTAAATTTTGTTTTCAAATATTATAAATATTGGGGAAAAATACTTAGAAACGCTAAATTAGTCATTATTGCAGGCAAATATGATACAACACTCATTAAAATTTAAATCACATTAGTTAGATTAAAAAAATCTATATGAATATTTTATAAAACCACCTAGAAGTTTTTTTTACAAAATGGTTTTTGCTTCTTTCTTTAATCCGCCAATGGTAGGGTGAGATTTGTAACGCAAATTGTACAGTGGGGTCAATTTTGAACATCTATAAGTTCAAAAGTTTTAGAGTTATGATCTTTTTTTTTACTAACGTGCTCTTTAATTATTGACTAAAAAGTGCTTTATTTGTAGAAATCAGAAAAAAAAGATTTTTTTATTTTTCCATTTTACATTAAATAAATTATATCAATAAATTAAATATTATAATTAATCGTTTTTAGGTCAGGAACACAAAAAAATTATTGAAAAAAATATTTTGAAAAAAAAATTATTATTGGCTAGTAATTTTACATTAAGAATAATTTTTATTATTATTATTAGACAATACAAACATTCTGAATACTTAATTAGAAAATAATTCAAAAATAACTATTGCAAATATCTGATTTGGAATTTACATTAAGGCAATGTGGTTCTTAACATTGAAATTTACCATGTGGGGTCCATACGGGCCCCAATTCAATTTTTAAATTTCCAACAAATTTTGTTATTAGACTTAGACAATATTTTAATTATCGTTTTGTTTATTATATATTAAAGAAATAAGTTAAAAAAATTTAGCCAGTTATTTACAAGATATTTAATATACAAAATATAAATGCTGGTGTCCGTATGTTCACAGTACAAATCGCAAGGGTTAGGTAAAAAAAATTTTTACCCGCGTACATAAGCTTGCAAAATATACAAAAATGTTAAAACTTTTTTAGGCTTAAACATATCGTTTTTGCCCTCAAAGTAAAAATTGATATCGAAATTGATTGAAAAAACTTGAGTATTTTATTGTTTTAAAAATACCCAGAGCAGTGGAGCATATGTTCATTTGTAATATAGAGATTTGAAAATGAGACCTTAAACAAAGTTTAGATTATGAAAGAGGTAACGTTAAAAGATAAAGTTTTCAACGATAAAAATTTTTTTTTCAATTTCCCCTTCCATCTAATATGAACCGAAAATTCGGTGTTAGGTAGAGTTTTTGGCACACAATAATCAATAGCCAATGATTATTTAAAAAAAAATACAGGAGAGTGCAGTTAAGGTTGTTTAAAACAAAATTTTAAAAACAAGTTGTAGAATCGAGAGCACAAACCCAAACAGTTTTGTTAAAAAATTCACAAAAACATGATTAGTTTTTGTTTTTAAATTCCGAGTCATAGTTAACCTTGTATTTGCCAGACAACTAGATTACACCTGAGCTATATATTACACTAAAAAAGTTAACTTTGCTAAAACAATGTGAAATCTAGCAGCTCAGCTATTATTAGAAAATAGGTTTAAACATCACGCATTTGCTTTTTTAATTTCATTTGCCATGCGGGATAGCTTATCAACTGATATTTCAATTATCAGTTTGTAACTAATTTATTTATTTTTATTTCGCATTACTAACTAACATTTTAAATGTTTTTGCTCAAGTTTAAAATAATTAGTAAAATTCAAAATATGGCTGTTCATAAAATATGTTGCATTAATTATAATATTTGAGAAATTACAATACCGTCAATGATTGGAAGAAGAGGCAGTTGAAGTAAATCATTTGCCTTACTAAAAAAAAAAACAAAAAAATGTATATATTTTGTTTTAAAAGAAACATTCAAGAGTTGCATCATTAAATGTACCTTGAAGAGGTAATGGGATGACTTTCAAAAGCTTCTTTCATTTTCTTGCAAGCCATCTGTTATATTTAAATTTCGATTATATTGATTACAACTAAAAAATTAAACACTTATTTTCCGATTATTCTAAGCGATTATGAATTTAAAATTTATTTCTTAGTGCGTCATGAAACAAAGTTGCCCGCCTTTAATAATTCACTATGTACATCAATTGTCTTTGTATACTTATTTATGGCTGACATTATATATAATATGTAAAAGCATTAACCAGAAAAAAAAGTATACATACTTCTAACATTTTAATCGCTTGATCAGTTTTATCGACACCTAAGATGCATGACATGATTTAGCAAATAATGTGTAATTAATGGCAAAACATGAAACTTACTTAAACTAAAATATAAATCAAATAACAATTATGCACAATACAATTCACAACATATTTTTGATAATTATGGATAACTTATACAGATCAATCTGTGGATTTTATATCCTTTAACTGTATTATCTAATCAAAATTTAAATAATAGCTATAAATATTTAAATGTTTGAGTTTTCTAAAGTAACCGCTTTTGGCTATAATCTTATTATATGAAAATAAGAGCGATTGACCAAATGACATTGCTACCTCAAGCATAAACTAAAATTTTTTTGTATATTCATTTGTAACTTATTTTTTATATATTAAATAATGAGATATACAATTTTTGAGTACATCAAGCTCTTACAATACAATATATTAAAACATTTTTTTAACAAAAAAAAATAAAAAACCCGAAGATTGTACGACACGGCAATGCGAACAGTTAAATAATTTAGGCCTTACATTATATCTATTGGTGTCACATTCTTTAAAGTTTCGTTACCAACAACAATGGGTATTGTATTTTTTGTGTAAGCAATAATGCAGGAGTTTCCTTTGGATGTAGATCCTAGAATGGGCGAATTAGAACACATCTAAAATATCAAATAGAAAAAATTTATTATTTATTGTGGATTAATAACACCGGTTAACAAATATCAATGTCAAAAACGAGATTGTTATGAGATCATAAAAGAATGCAACCCCATGATGGCCTAATCATATATACTTTTCGTTTTTCTTAGTTTTTCCGTCTTTGCCTTAGATCCGTCTATAACGAAAAATGGACTTTTTTGACCAAATTGACAGATGTAAATATACCCTAAGAAAAAAAATATAAAAATCCATATTGCATTTAAAAATTCCTCTAACTTATATTTTTAAACACAAATAATGAAAAATAAATTTTATTAATATATTAAGCTCTTACATCGGCATTTATTTAAATACTTATTTCGCGTCCAAACTTAAATACGACACGATATATTATCGGTTTTTAATATAAATACTATTTAAAGTTTGAATTTAATTATGTGTGAGTATGGAAAAATAAATTTTAATTTATTTTGTTTTTAAATCTTTTTTTTTTGGACCTTTTAAAATTTTTAATGTTTATACCTGACTGAACTAACTAAGTTTGATTAGGAAAAACGGTAAACGGATTTAATATTCCCTAAGATGGCATGTTTGATCTTTGTAGTTAACTTATAACTCTCAAACAATTGTTGAAGAGCAATAATACATATAGTCTTATCATGTCTACTAGATTGATATAGCCATTCAAATAATGTTATCTGAAAAAAGGATGAAAAATTTTGTATTAATGGAATAGTTAAAACTTTTGCTGACTTTGTTAGCCTATAAGTATCTTAACAATGCTAAATGTTACATCGAATATCTATCCAAAGATAATTTGTAATCTGGATTATAGATCAAAGTTGGGAACCAAAAACTTACCTGGCCCGGTGCCGGATCGCCCGAAGAACAGGCCGAGTAGACCATTGAATTTTGAAAAGGATTACGGGTGAAGCCTGTTTAATTTTTATATTTGTATTGCCCTATTAAGTATTATTCAGTTATTAATAAAACAAATTATAAATAAACAAAAAAAACCTATTATTTTTATGTTATGATAATCTCAAAACCAAAGTAGCTTTTTAGGTAAATTTTCGGACCATAAAACTCTGATATGGTTGGGTAAAGCTTTAAATTGTCAAATTTCGGGCCAAGCTGGAGACAGAAATGCGAATTTTGGCAGGCTGAGTTTGAATTCTTTTGATGAGGGGTAAAAAAATTTGTTCATTTGATTCGAAAGCTAGTATAATAACACATATCAACAATTTTTTCAGAGCTATGAGTGATCAAACCTACCATCTTAAGGAATATCAAATCCGTTTACCATTTTTCCTAAAGTTAGTTAATCAGTTACATTAAAAATTTTAGAAAAAAAGGATCAAAAACAAAAAAGATTCAAAATCAAAAATAAATTAAAATATATTTGTCACAACAATTAAACTGTTAAATTCAAACCGCATTATTTTAATTTAAAACCAATATATCGTGTATGACGCGGAATATTTTGTATCATCTAAATGCCGATATAAGAGCTTGATATAATTTATTTTACATTATTTGTGATTAAAAATATAAGTTAAGAGGGATTTTTATTTGCAAAAGATTTTTAATTTTTTAGGGTATATTTAGATCTATTAATTTGGTCATCACGTTTCTGACTTAAATATTTGTTGAATAAAATGGGATTGAGATTATTATATGAACTTATTAAGAGAGTAATGATTAATTGCCCGAGCTAATTTCCTTATTTTAATTAACCGGTGTATGCAGGTTTAAGGCTATTAACAATCTCCACAAGGCCTCTTTTTTTGAAGTTACCATACCCTTTTAGGGTTTGGCACTTGAATGTTAGCGGGGCAATATTACCAATTTGAGATAAACATAGCCTGGTTTATAGAAATAATTAAATATATTCTCTATATGTTCTTGAGATGGAACAAAAATATGACCCGGCTGCACTTTAAATAATTGCCGTTTGAAGATTAACACATGTATTGATTATTAAAATTAAAAGTAACATTTGAAAATTGTCAGAAGTTTATGTTTCAAAATAATGATTCTTTTTGGCCAAATTGTTAGATTTTGCGACCTTGAGAATACCCTAAAACTAAGCACCTTAAGAATCTTTTTATAATGTAAAAATTTTTTGTAGCTTATATTATTATCCCAAATAATGTTTTTTATTAATTTTTTTTATTAGGCTATCAGCTTATGCATTGATTAAATACGACATATTTTAGGTTTGTAATAAAAAGAATCTAAATTAAATTTGATAGTTTAGCTTGAATATGCAAAAATTATTTCAATTTATTTTGTTTATTTTTTCTGTATTTAATTTTTTTAATTTTTGTTTACAACTGACTTACATAGTTTTAAAACAAACGGCAAATGGATTTGAAAATTCCGCAAGTTTGATCTTTGTAGTTAGCTCTTAACTCTCAAGAACATTTGACCTGTGTCATATAAGAAGGTTTGAAATATACTTTTAGATTTTATTTTAAAAAAACTTTAGCTTTAATAAAAAATTATAACAAATATCAATATTAACTTTTAAACCAAAAAACACTTTATTAAAAAAAAATTTGACCATCCACAAGAAGAGGGTCTGTTTATAAAGGCTTCATAAATTAATTTTTATGACAGTTACGTCCAAACATTCTTTGACAATAATAAAAATTAAACAATTTACCATATATATCTTCGCCTATGTCAGAACATTTTTACAAAATTGAAACAATAAATTAACCTTTGAAGTTTCATTGTGTCCAGTATAGGCCTTGCCATCAGCATAAAAGACATAATCTAAGCCAGGACGATTTTCTTGTTATATAAAATATATTACAATTTTAGGTTAGGACACAATATTTTCGGCTTTAATATTTTGGCCCGTAGATTGCCTAAGTTTGTTTGTTGTTCTAATGGGGCAAGTCAAAACTTTGAAACGGGAAGGATTTTATAAACTACAATTTTTTAGAATTTGTTTAATGCACGTATGACATAAAATGAGTTTGGATTACAAATATAAATTCCAATGTTTTCAACAAGCTAATGTAAATTAGAAAATTCCAAAAAATCAAAACTTTGAAACTAATCAACTCCTTCCTGTTCAGGAATTTTGACATGCCCTAGTTCTTACTCATATAAAACCTTTACGAATCTTGAATTAATTTTTTATTTATTTTCCGCGAAATTTAATTTTATATTTAATATGTGCACTTTCATATCTTGTTTTTTTATTATAGTTTCTTATGGTATGGCATCATGTACAGATGAAACAAGTTAAAAATAATTTCACATTTCTCTGTTATTTTGTTTACCTCGTAAATAAGGTAAATCCCTCGCATGTATACTTCGAACATAATATGCAGAAATTCTTTGACTTCTGCAAATTATCGCCTAACATCTATCCTATCAATTAAACATAAAACTTGGAGCCAAAAGCTACCCCGATTCAGCGTCGGTAAACTCAAAAAAATTGAACTAGGCCTGTTCGAGATTTAAAAAGCGCCGGTTGGGTTGGATCTAATTAGAAAAGAAGATTCACCTGCTTCGTCGAGCCAATTTTCAAAATATCATTTTTTTTTAATAAATTTAACAAAATTATTTTGCCTTTACAAATATAATTGTAGGGCCTATTTGTAAACGCCGGGTTTTAATTAAAAAAAGGTGACTGAGTTGGGCCGGGCTTAATATGAAAATGCTGAGCGTTGTACTGCCCCGAAATATCCAAGTGAAACTTACTACTCACTTGATGATGGACCAAAGTCGTATTTTATTTTCATGGGCGACAACGACCCTTTAATCATTTAGGTAATTTTAGTTTAGGTTTAAAGTTTCAAAGCCATCATGATCTTACCCGCCCCTCCCCCCCCCCCCTTCAAAACGCTGAATGAGCGAATGCAGCGTGCCATGTTCTATGCGATCATTTGCAATGATTCCCAAGCCACCCAGTATTTGTGGCATGATTTTTAAACTAATAACAGAGCATCATGGTGTTCAAACGACTAAAATATAAATGATTAGTATTTTCTAACAACCTTGAGACTAACAGAAAAACGAATTTAAGGTTAAGGCCAATCAACGGTCCAGTTGTCTAAATACAAAACAAAACTGCAGTCTCCAAAGCTAATAAGTTGACCAAAATATTACTATTATAAAACAAGCTGTCATTAAAAATAAAAAAATGATAATGAGATAATTAAAGTTAATTCAGCTTGCACGTCTCAAGCATCTACTCGACCTTAAGAATCAAAACGAGGGCTAGATATGACATCTAATCAAACGAGTTTGTCAATTGAAAAAAAGTTAAAGCTTAATGATTTTATTACTATGACACTGCAATCATATTGCTAAAACGTTTGGTATAAAAACTTATTTAAAACTATGTATGTAAAAGAAGATAGTAACGACGTTTTCTCTACAACGGCAGAAGGAGGAAAATTTATATAAAAATAAGTTAAAAAGAGAAGAATAATTTTTTTTGAAATTAGAATAATAGTTTAGCTGTTATGAAGATAAAAATAATTTTAATATTTTTTTATTTTAAAATTTTTTTTGCTTTCTTTTACATATATTAAATGTTATTGATAAAAATCGAGTAAAAAACTGGATAACGGATTAAAAAATTTTTCGACTGAATGTCTGGCCTCTAAAATTAGCTTATACATCTCATAAATTTGTCCGGCTATAGTAGTAATCATCACACTTTTATAATGATAATAAATTATATATAGCAATGTGGCTTAAAATTTTTTCTATATAATAAATTAAATAAAATAATTTATGTATATTACCATAGGCAACAACCGGATATTTAAGGATGGGGGTTATTGTAATTTGATTTTGGCTATATTAATTATAAATAAATTTTATATATTTAATTTTTTTACAATGAATATTAAAAAAATTTAGATAATCTATGAAGGATACATGGATACATTTAAAAAATTATGGACAATTACTTCATGAATAATTTTTTAGGATAGACTTGCCTTTCTTAGTATTAAGACAAAAAAAATTACAACTCTTACATGAATGAAAAATCAAAATTATGAAGGTTAATACTTTTCCCCTCCATATTTAATATATTTAATTATTACATCGCCGTTTGCAACACAAGAATTAATTAAAAAAGAAAATAAGTATTTTGCCTTTTATATTGGTCACAATTAATTTAGCTAATTCATAACACCTTTTTAAGAATACCTAGTTAAACATATCTTATTGTTCTTTTTATCAGTTCGTGGTGTGAACGATTAGTTTTTATTGTTTAAGGGGGGGGGGGGGGGGGGTCGATTTGATGCATTCTTTTGCTGATCGTTCGTAAAACTTTTTTCAAATAATGCATTATCTAATCTGTCATATCGCAGATTTCTCAAAATTGCAAAAGTAAACTTAATAGCATTTTTTTAAAATTATCTCATTTTTATTTAAGAGTAATAAAATCAAGCATAAGCCATGTTTAATTCGTTACCTGCATTTTGGAAGTTTCTGAGCAGCCGAATTAAGAAGCTGGCATTTTTGCTATATTTTAAATAGATAAATGCATGTATAAGAAATTTTACCCGCGAGATAAGTTTAATTAAAAAATTTAGCCAAGCTGGCAAGATTTTATCATTTTGTCATAAAATAAGATAGAAATATATTTAATCTAACCTTTTTAAGTTATTACAATCCCAATTGTAACTAAACTTTAAACCTAGCCCACTTTATTCAACTTTTTAATAATGTTTTTCTAATTCTACCCTTGCGAAAATAACATATCCTAGGGCTGGGGAAAAAAATAAATGGGTTTTTTTAAACAACTTTTTAAGTTTTTTCCCCAAATGCTCACGAGTTTGTGGCAATGGCAAAAGAAAAGCACCCCTGCTTAAAGGAAAGGGGCATATTAAGAAACCTATTTCTTATAAAAAATCTTTGCATTTCTTCAAAAAAAATTCTTTGGGCTTTTAAAAAAATATCCGGCATTTTTTTTATCTTCTAATTTAAGTTTTGGAATTTTTACTCTCTCTGCTGAAAGTTAATTTTAAGGGTGAGGTTTTTGATTTTGCCCCTTGATTGTTTATAAATAGATTTAGTGGGATTCATTTTTTGTAAATGTACATTAATAATTTCATATTAGTTAGATAAAGAGCGTATCTTTATTTAAAGTTTTTTGAATATAAAGATCTTAGCTTTTAGAAGTTATAGAGATTTAAAATTTACTGTAGTAACACAATTTTCACCCTTGCATTCGCTTAAGGGAAAAAAAGATACTTGAATTTATTTATAAGGTATTCGGTCGCAAAATTTTTAAATTTGGTCAAAAATTAGATATGGACGGATCTCCCGAAGACAAAAACTACCAAAAACGGAAAATGTACTAAATAAGGCCACCATTAGGATGTATTTATGTTTCCATAATTTAATATGTCACTTTGATTATGTTGACCTGTGTAGTTGGCCCTATGTCTTTTCAAAATTATAATTACAAAGAGCAAAAATTGACAAGGTTTATAAGACTTTCGGACTTTTAATTAAAGTACAAAAATTTTGACTATATATGCATTGGGAAACCAAGTTTTTAACAACTTATATATATGTACTTACAAATTGATCTCACTACACCTTCCCATCCATCATACTGAACTACACGAACTATATATTTACAAGCTATATACCTTATATCATTGACATTTTATAAACAAAATATTAACCCCGTCTATTGAATAGCATCCCCTCTTTTGTAACTATCAGCCATGCTTTTGAAGTTGGGATAATAGAATTATGTTAGAAATAATTTAAAAATTGGATGGCTAGACAACTTTTTATTTGTTAGGCCTGGCACACAGCATGTTTAACTATAAGGAAATAAGATAAAAGTGGAAGAATTACATTAAAAATAAACACCAAAACGGACGAACAATCGGCCCGGCTAAGTTTGCCCCTCCCCTCTCTCCCAGGGCTAAGTCTCGTAACCATCTCTAATGGATGAACGAAAAAAAAGTATGCTGATGATTGGATATTCTTTTCAAAAATTATTATTATGTGTTATATAATATTTAAGTCTTAATGTTATTTACGAAAGTATCGGTTTATTAAATTACAAATCTCTTTATAATAAATAGAAGACTTCAAACATTATCTTTTGCGAGGTGCATTAATATTTAGCTTATACATAAATAACAGGTATTTATAGTAGATTAAGGTGTAAAAGAAGAAAAGGTAAATGTAAAAAAACAAAATTTTATGTAAAAACCAATTTCTTATTAAACTTAATACACGAATATTTTTGGTAATGACTAAAAGAGTTCAATGTTTTAAAAACGCAAATTTCGATAAACTAGTTGCCACAAACGCGCAAGTAAATATATTTAATTATACCATTCATAAACACATTTATAGAAGCTAAAATTACTTTAAATCTGGCTACAAATTTCGTATAAGCAAAAAATAAAAAAACATCTAATAAAATATACTTTAATTGGAATTTTATAATATAGCTTTTTGACGGGAAAAGTTTCTCTGGATGATACTCAGAATTATAATATCCATGCTTTAACTATTTTTATTTTAGAAAAAATTATTTTTTTTATATTGTGACTAGTTCTGTTTTGAAACTAGTATATAAGGGAAAGCATCTAAGGCCGTTTTTCTATAAGTTAGGATACGACGTGAACAAAATATTTTTGTTTTTTTAAAACAAGTGGTAAAAACAAAAATTTAACAAAGAAAAACACAATGGTCGAAATTAAAAGTAAATCCAAACACAGTTCTCAAAAACAGTTAATGTATACATTAATTCAATTTCACACTACTATTATTTTTTAATCCTTTATTATCTTATCCAGATATTCTATTTGACTTAGAGAAGATTTTATGTTATATCTACTTAATTCAATTAAAATTTGACTAAAAACTTGTTTTTTTGATAAATATATACAACGAGCTCTTATGTAATTTATTCGCTACACTTAACACATCATTCTTTTATTTAATATTTAAATAATTATTTAAATTTAAAATAAAAGATAATTTATTTTAATGTTTGTAGGTAGGTCAAAAAAAACATATAATTAAATTTAAATTTATAATAAATAATAATACATTCGGAAGTATTTAATCTTTGCAAAGTATATAATTACGGATTATTATAATAACAGAACTTAAAAATTTGGGTTTAGTTGGCGCTAAGCTGGTTTAAGTTTATATGCCTTATCTTGTCTGATCCTATTTTGTAAAGAAATTAAACGTTTTGAGCAGTTTAATGAATGATGAAAAATATATTTTATGGTCAAAAGAGCTATCAAAAACAATTAAGTTTTTAAAAACAGCTTTGTAAATGCCCAAAAACAACAATGGCAAAAAAACAAACGCATTATGTTTTTATTAACCTTATAAAAATAAAAAAGAAAAAATGTATTTAGTAGAAAATTTAGCAAATTTTTACAAATTAGATATATTTTAAATCTTCTAAATCTTTAACATTTAAGTTTTTAGATTGAAAATTGCTAACCATTCCTAATAAACCACAAAAACACAACTTATTAGCATTTTAATAAAACTTCTTTTAAAACTTTTAGTGCCTAAAAATTTTTAACATTGAAGCAATATTTCTAAAAAAAAAATCTAATTTTAAAAATTTTTAAAATGATTTGACGCGCCTTGTTTTTTATCAACAAAGTTGTCGAAATTGCTACGATTAATAATGTGATGCCAAACATTTTAACTTATTATATTACAAATCAAACTTGGGTTGCGATACACTTGCGAGTAATATGGTCAAAATATGTTTTTAACAAATGTTTAATAAAATTTTTGTTTCTATGTAAAATTTGCCCCTATTTTTAACAAAACATGCAATTAACTTTTTGGATGCCGGATATTTAAGAATTTAGGATTTGGGTCAATTATTGCAAACAGTTGCCAAACCCTTAAAAAGGCTATTTTTTAGTTACTTAAATATATTTATTTACATACCTAGGTTCCTTCATTAAAAATTTAAAAATTTGAACAGGAATTAAGTTTTCATAAATAAATAGGTCCCAACATAAAGAATATATAAAAAATTAATATCTTTATTTTTAAAAGTAAAACCAAAAGTATCATGCAATCGCATAAAACTTTATAGCATGGTATTTATAAAAACTGAGCTAGAAGTTCCCTTTATATCTTACATAGGGGCGCCAGATCAAGGCTTTGATTCTAATCTCCGAAAAAAGCACTTAACTGGTGGCGAAATAATAAAATTGCCTAAAACGCTGAACTAGATTTTTAGCCCGAGCACTTTAGGTGCATTGTGAACGTTTTGCTTAAACAGGTAACTCAATAGCTATAAAATGGTTTCACCCTCATATATTTTTTGATGTAAGCCGTCTATGCACAAGAAAACCCAAACTCCTTGGGATTAAGGTAGGGGCACATTCTACTTAGTTATTTGAAAGGATTTAAAACTTGGTAAGTAAATATGTTCATATATCATTTTTTTTGTTAAGTAGTTAAATAATAATAATTAACCTTTCAAAAAAACAAAATAGTACTTTTGTTTCTTATAGTTAGGTCTAATATTATATATATGTTAATGAACATAGCATTGCGATTTTTAAGATATTTAATACTGTTTATTAAATTGTAACAAAACTGTAATTTTCCTGAAATGCTGTCCAATTTTATTTTTTGTTATAAATTAGTATAAAAACACATTAATCATGTCTAAATAAAGGCATTTTGCACTAATGCCTCGCCGCTAACTTTGTAAATAAAAAGCATATTAAAATTATACGAAAAAATTAACCTTTATGAGACAAGGCTTAACCTGAGTGCTTCTTATTATGTTTACATAACTTAGGGAATAATGTAGTAGGTTAACTAAAATTTTCAGAATTGATTCAATTAAAATTAGGCTATAGGTGAAATTTAAAGTTCAAAGCTTTTGAAAAAAAAACCCAACTAATAAATTTTTTTCAGGTGTAAGTCAAAGTTTGCTGCTATGCGTAATACATGTAAGGTTCAGTATGCAAATTTTATAGAGTTTAAAATTGAAAAAAAAACTTAAACATTTTTAAAATTAAGCTGGTATTAATTGTCAATCGATTTCTTAGCAGGCAGATAAAAACTTAGAATATTAAAAATTGCCAAAAATTATAAAGGTAAATAAACTTGACTTATTTAGGTTAGTTAAAACAAATTACCCACCTTTTACGCCGCAGAAGTTAAATAACGTTGATGTTTTTGCAATATTATATGAATTTATTCCGTAATCATAAATTTATTAATTTCTGGTATATAAAAAATTATAATATTTAAAATTAAAAAGTAACTAAATTTTTGAGAATATGAATCTCTTAGTCATTTAAAATTAGAATTTGATATGGAAAGAATGGAATGGTGCATTCCATGTGTAAATATTATGATTAGATATGGTCCTAATTTTTTTTTAAGATGGTAGTATTAGTAATAAAAAATAAAAAAGTTTAAAATTTATGTTAGTCATCTATTTTAAACGGGCCATCTTTCTTAACTTTTCCGCACCGTTTAAATAAATTTTCAAATTTTGTTATTTTTGAAAGTATTAGAGGGCACAGCCTCTGTATCCTAGTTATATAATTAAAATAACATGTCAAAAATCTACATTTTTTATTATTTGGCCAAACCCTAAAATTTTTCATATTATTGCCTACGAATTCCCACCTAACAACGAAAAAAGAATTAAGCAATATTTTTTTGAAAATTTTTGTTAAAATGAATGTAAACAAAAATATGTGATGATATCAAATCAAAATTTAACTGAGGCCGATAAATGGCATAAGTTGCCAATTAATTAAAGGCTTCATCGACAAATATACCAAGATTTAAAAAACGAGATAAGTTAACGTACTTTAAGGCGTTTGGTATGAAATAAAAAATGAGTTCCTTGCGTTCCCCATCAATGAATCGACGGTTATCCATATGTCCGGTTAAGCAAAAATCCTTGCTCTTAACTCTTACATGAGCCAAAGGGCAAATCTTATGCATGCATAGTATAAAATATTTGCTAATTTTACCCATAAAAATTAGGAAATTTATTAAATATATAATTATATTACAAATATAAATACATCAAATTATAACCAATATTAATTAAATCGAGAATTATGACAATAAATATGTAAAATAAACTTTTTATACAAACTAAATAATTAAGGAGGGCCAAGAAAAAGAAAATTATTTTATACATAGCTACCGCCTATTTATTTTATATATTTTGAAAAATTAGGGCAAAAAAGTTAGGGCAAATTGTTCTAATATTTTTTTCTAAATGCTACGTAACACTGGTCAACAAATTTATTTGTTACCAAAAATTTATGAAAACAAATAATTAGAAATAAAATTTTTAGTATATCAAACTCATCAGCATTTAGATAATACAAAATATTTTGCGTCCAAATATGACACGATATTTTGATTAAAATTATTATTTAATCTTTGCATTTAACAGTTTAATTGCTGTGAATATGGTGAATATGCAAAAAATAATCCAATTTGTTTTGTTTATTTGTTTATTTGACTTTTTAAATATTTCATTGTTAATGGCTAACTAACTAATTTTGATTAAAAAAACGTACTGTTTAAAAAATTTATAAGGTGGAAGTTGATATCCGTTGTTGGCTCATAACTCTCAAAAATTTTTGACCTCTATAATTTATTCAATAAAAATTTTTTACGATTTATGATTTCGACAATATAAAAGTTTTGGCATTAATAACAATTTCTGGGGTTAGTGGATGATAGCAAATTAAATCAAAAACTTAGAAAAAGGCCGTGGTCAATGTAATTAATTATCCTTCCTGATTAAAATTTTTTTTGTTTTAATTTTACATAAGAAATGTTAATTTTAGTTCTAAAATTAAAGGTTGATATTTAATATTATATCAAAGGTCAACATTTTTTTGATAGTTATGAGTTAATTACAAAGATCAAAACTGTCATCTTAGGGAATATCATATTCGTTTACCGTAGTTATAAACATCGAAAATTGTAGAAAAAAAAGGTCAAAAAATCTGAGAGATTTAAAAACTAAAACAAATTGAAATTTTATTTTTGCATATTCACAATAGTTAAATTGTTAAATTCAAACTTCAAATTATATTTTCATTAAAAACTGATAATATATCGCGTCGTATTTAAGTTTTTACGCGAAATATTTTGTATTATTTAAATGCCGATATAAGAGCTTGATATATTTAAAAAAATTTCCATTATTTGTGATTAAAAATATAAGTTACAAGGGATTTTAATATGCAAAAAAAAATTTTTAATCTTTCCTTTTTAGGGTATATATAAATCTGCCAATTTGGTCAAAAAAGGCAATTTTTCGTTATAGACGGATCTAAGGAGCCAAAGATGGAAGAAACTAACAAAAACAAAAAACACATATGAGATTAGGCCATCATGGGGATGCATTCTTTTATGTTTTCATAATAATCTCGTTTCTAACATAAATATTTGTTGACCTGTGTTACACTAAAATTACAAATTTTGTTAATAAAATATTTAGTTATAATAAAAACTTAATATTTTTGACCAGCCTCAATCTTGGGAATTATAAATTATACACTGCTAAAATCTTTCTCGCTATAAATTTTCATATGGCAATTATTTTTGTCACAACACAGGTTAACAATTTTTTGAAAGTTATGAGCTAACTACGAAGTTTAAAAACCTGCCATTAAAGTAATTTATAAACCTGTTAACTATATTTTCAAATTAAACATTGTAAATCTAAACACAAATTAAAGAAAAGTGTCCAAAAAAAGATTTAGTTGGCATATGTACAATATCTTGTTAAATTTAAACTGAAAATATCATTATCAAAAACCGATAACACAGGTCGCAAAAAATACCAGTGTCACAAAAAACTAGTTTATGAAAACATAAAAGGCAGCCTCATCACATATATATTTTCCGCTCTTAGTTTCATTCGCCTTCGACTTCTTTTTTAACAATATATAGTCTTTTTCGACCAAACTGACAGGTCTTAGCGTAACGAATAAAATTTAAGAATCTCTTATTAAAATCTTTACTTAACAATGAGAAATAACTTTTATATATGTCAAGCTTTTTCACAGCATTTAAATAATACAACATTTCGCGTCCAAACTTAAATACGACACTATTTATCGGTTATTAATAGAAATATTTTAAATTTGAATTCAAAGTTATAGCTATTGTGGATATGCAAAAAAATGCAATTTATTTTTGTTTTTGAATCATTTTTGTATTACTAACCTTTTTTCTAAAATTTTCAATGTTTATAGCTGACCAACTAAATTATATTTAAAAAAACGGCAAAAAGATTTGGAAATTTTTGGGATGGCAGGTTTAATCTCTGTAGTTAACTCATAATTCAAAAATTGTCGAGGTGTGTAATATATTGTGTCGTATTTTCATTTGGTTGCGAAATCTTCTTATCAAATGCTTACGTAAGAGCTTAATATATTAAAAAATTTTAATTTTATTTGACATAATAAACATAAAACGAAAAGCTTTATAAGGAAATACTACATATTATTATTTTGGTTTGGATTAATCTAACAATTCAAATTGAATTTTGTTCAAATAATGAATGGCTTACGATCTTTGCAAAATATATCACGTACATCACCGTAAACGTGAACGAAGAACCGTCTGTAAATAAATGGTAAAATGACATATACAATATTTTAGTCACAAGTTGACCTACATTGTTTTATTTTGTTGAGAAAGATCAACCTAAATGCCGTTTAGATTTAAAAAAAAAACACTATTTTAAACTATGAGAAAGTGAAAATTGTTGGCGTGAACAAAGGTTAACGCGCGTTAAACAACATTCCTATAAATTGATGGCAAATTCGTTAGTTATTAAACAAAATTACTAAATAAATACACAAAAAAAGCTTATAACTTTATGTAAAAAAAATTTTTTCTTACTTAGGTTGTATGGTATATCCACAACATGGTCTGGATTTTTATTTATCCAGTTTCTGCCAAAAAAAGTAAATTTGTTAAGAACCTTTTGTTAATAATAAATCTTAGAAAACATTATATGAAACAAAGGAATCAAAGCAAAAATAATATTTGTTGACACTCAGAAATGAGAGCACATGGTTTTTTTTTATTTTTAAAAATGCCCCATATTTAACTTTTAAATTTTTAAAATCCATGGAATCTCGACGATTTGTGATAAACTTTATATGGCTTTAGAATATTTTTAGTTTTAGTTTAAAAACAAGGCGTCACTTTTTACATATCTATTAATGATATAAGTTTTTAACACGATAAAAATTTTTTAATAAAACTGAATTGAAAATGAACAACATAAAGTAGGATTAATTAAAACAAATAACCTTTTGATCAATTTATGTAGAACTGTGGTTGAATCTTTTAATAGATCTCATACACGGGCAATAAAAAATGGGAATTTGTCATTGGATGCAAGTTTATTAGCAATTCAATTATCTTATTTTGTCATACTTAATTGTATAAACTAAAGAAATCTAATACCACAATGCATAAATAGAGCAAATAACTAAAATAAAAATTTAAGTTTTTTTTTAATCGGTCAAATTTATAACTGTAATTAACTACATGCCCCTCCCCCTCTCCCACACGCCTCTATTTACAGTCCTGAACACATTTTGAATTGTGAATATCTGTGCAATGAGATTAAGCGCGTCCACTCATTAACCACTAAAATGGTGTAGCAATCTCCCAAATATTACAGCATGCGCTTTACAACTAAGCAAATGCCAAGGATTTAGTGTCAATTATCTCCAAAAAAAACTAATTTCCTTAAATTTCTCAAATAAAACTGTTCCCCTCAAGCCACCCCTACCTTATTTACTTTGAACTGCAATTTCTGGTGACAAAAATATTAACAATATATATTTACTCGCAATTAATGGATTTGTATTTATTATATTGTTCCACGCACAGATCGTTTATCTTAAAAAACATATAAAAAAAGGGTAAGAGTTTTATTAATAAAAAATAATTGCCTAACATTTAAAGAGTTTTGCCCCTTTTTTAGAGGGGTTTAAAACTCATAAGAACATACATTGCAAGATAACATATTTTATGTCATAACTAAACTTTTTCTTATGCTAGACCCACTTGTAAAATTTATAAATTATTCTCTATATATAACAACTTAATAATTATTAAAATTAAGAGTAAACTACGAGTTCTGATTTATATTTATTTTTTAATTACTCGTTTAAAATTAGACAATTTACATATTGTCTTAAAGGTAGTTATTAGGTATTCTTTATAATCTAATTGATGATATAAGAATCTAATTGGTATTTTCAAATTCGCAAAATTAGTAAATTTGGTCAAATTTAACCATTTTTAATTTTTATCTAAAAGAATAGCCGAATTCTAGAAATTAAAAATGTATAAATATGCAATTGTCATAATATCTTTTCACCAATTATTTTTGTCGACCCATGACTATATAGATATTTGACTTACCAACAAAGTGTAAAAAATAAATTATATTAAAAATTGATCAATTTGACCCTAAACCCTAAAATGGTGAACAAGGCAATAATGTTTAATTAGATTCCTAATATTCTTTTGCTTTAATTTTTTTCCCATTTTTGCATATAAGATTTAAATATTGTTTTAACATAAATAAGGCTAATTAAAATGTTAGTTTCCTGTAACAAGTTATTAAGGGCATATCCATGTACCGCAGGGGTTTTCCATTAAAATAACCGGATTTGGAATTACAAGCGGTTGTCTAATTGCTATTAGGTCAATCAGAAAATTTTGATATTTTTTATAGTTTATAATAATACTTTTATTTAGCATTATTGCTAAAATAGAAATTACAATGTTTGAAGTTAAGGATATTAAGTTTTTTTGTAAACGTAACGATTCATTCATTTACTATTTTTAAATTTTTGGTTCTACCGCATTAAATGAAAAAAAAATAATATTGTGACATGAATTTACAAAAACCTAAAAAAAATATAAATTTTTTTTAAAAGGATGAGTTTTTTTAAAAATCTGTATTTTAATTCGCTTATAAGTCTGACTTAACAGGACTAAACATTAATGGCAAGGCTTGGCCGTATCAAGCCTATATGATTTGTCCCAAATGTCGTCTTTGACGTTCCACAAGCCCGGTCCGGCTATTTATTTATAGCTCTTGAATGTTCACATTGCAATTGTTAATTTTTATATTAAAAAATTATCAAAACTTTGTCAATTTTCTCCACATTTAGTTCGATGCCTAATTTAAGCGATAATTCGGATAAAATCTCCGACATATGACTTTTAAATTATGCAAAGATTTGCATTTGGAAAAATAATTAGCCTAAAATCAATTTTTTTGATTCAACATGTATTTTATGCAATTTTTTTTCTAATTACATTAAAGCCACCATCATAGAGACCTTGGAGTTTTTTGTGTGGTAAAATTTTTTTTTTAAATTTATTTTTGTCAAGAAATAAGGACAATCTTGTTTTTTTAGATATTTGTCGGGTAATTTCCCTAAATATCTTAATTTCTAAAATCTGAATTTGTTTGTTTTTAAAACATGAGTTTTTAAAGAGGTTGTATTAAAGAAAACCCCAATTTCAAACTTCAAGAGTTTTAGAGCAAGGATCTTTATATCTATTATTTTGTAGAAATTTACGCTCTTTAATTATTATTAACTAATATAAATAATCATATTGCAAACTTTATTTGGCACAAAGTAGAAAAAATTAAAAATTTAAGTTTTTAATTTTTCTATATTACATTTTATAAATCATGCAAATAAATTAAAATAATCATTATTATAGATTAGGTCATATTTTTAAGTCGGGTAGAACGTTTTATAGAAGACTCATCAAAAAAAAATATTAAAAATTAAAAAAATTTTATTTGCCTAATTTACCATAAAAACTTGATCTTATAAAGAGAATGAACAATTTAAATAATTACATCAATACAAATATTTTATTTTTTTGAGATTATTTTGAAAGACCTAGAAAATAAGTTGCAATTTTTTCAGTTTTAATTTACTAGGACAAGATCATGGCTTTTAAAATAAAAATTTTGAGTGTAAGGTCGATGATACCAGAAAGTTTCTGATTTCTA
Source organism: Acutogordius australiensis (assembly GCA_030555515.1). Taxonomy (NCBI): domain Eukaryota; kingdom Metazoa; phylum Nematomorpha; class Gordioida; order Gordea; family Gordiidae; genus Acutogordius; species Acutogordius australiensis. The sequence continues at coordinate 29,103,228 of CM060245.1, read as the reverse complement.
ATCGAATGTTATAAAAATAAGACCACATTTGTTACTAATTTTGTTTAATCTATAATGGCCTTTAATATATAAAATATCTTTTCAATATTCAAGATGTTCTGGGGTGTATATGGACCCCATAGTGCTAACTGTAGAATAAAGCTTAAATATAAAATAAAACATACTCGTTTCTTTAAAGCAAAATATTATATAGAAATGTATAGGCATAAAAATATAAATGTTTAAACCTTGTTGTTGGAAATGTTAAATCAAATATTAATTTCTCTTTGCTAAACTGTGTTTTAACTGCCACACTAGTCAGATAAGACAGGCCAACAAATATCAATATTGAAAAAATAAAAATTATTACAACATGAATTTTTTTATAAATGGCCTTAATTCATTAATATATTTTTCGTACTTTCTTACGCCTTCGACTCCTTGTATCGGTCCATATTTAATAATATGGCAGTCTTTGACTAAATACAGATTTTATGACCTTGGAAATATCCTTAAGATACTCAAGAATTTTTTTTAGATAACCTTTTAATTTCCATATTTTATATATAATCAGAGATAAAATTATTAGTTATGTCAAGCTCTTGCATCAACATGAGTTATACAATACATTTGCTGCCTTAATATGACCCAACTTATTATCAATTTAAATGAAATATGCAATTAAATATTTAGCTTTCTAAAAAAATTTATTTTATTTTGTTTTTTAATTTTGTTTCCTTTTTGTTTTTTTACATTTCTAAAATTTTTATTGTTTATTCTCCGGTAAATATCACTTTCGTTAAAAAAATTTCCACATAATGAGATACCCTTATACCACCTCCATGCAAAATATTAGCCTAATCTAAAGGAATACCCTTCCCGGACTTGTTAAGATGAGATGGAATTGACCATATATTATTTTTTTATATTTTTAAAATCAAAAAAAAATATGATTTTTTTGCCACTTTCTCCAATTTTTTTGACTTGCATTTTATTATCATAAGAAACCTATTCTCTATTTTTGCAGGTTACGAGAAATAATTTTAATATAAATGCAAAAAACATATTCTTGATTGTCTCTTTGATTTATATTATAATATGACAAATATTTTCATATATATTTTTAATCAATTTAAGCCTGCATTATTTTGCTACTGATATTTCAAATTAATAAAATGAAACATACTTAATGTTGATTTAAGGGCGTAAATAACATGATTAAACACATTTAACCAATTTCGGAATCTCCGATCTTTATAAGTAATAAATGGCTACAGGAATTTGCCTTAACAATTAAAATCATATAAATTTTTATAAGTTGAAAACAGGTTACCTCCAATCACCTGCGCTATGCAAAAAATATACCCCAACCGAATATCTAAACGGAATATTCAAAATTTAAAGATTTTGACATAACTGTCAAAAATAAACTATAACAAAACCCACTTAGCCAAGTTGAGTGTAAAAATAGCACATCAAATGATAACAATGAATGGTTAATATTTTTTAAATAAGAGCACATTCAGGCTTTTAAATTTCCAAAAATTTTAAAAGTTTTTTTAAAAAATTATTGGTTTAGAGTTGGAAAGTTTGCTAATGCGGAATAATGTTTCGTGGAGATGAATCTATAAATTTCCAATATTCTTGTCAAAATGATTATCAGATATGTTTTTTAAGATTGTTTAACAAAAAACTAAAATTCACAGAGCAAATACTCCGATTGTGAGAAATTATTGTAAAAACAATGGTTAATAATATTTGATAAAAATACTAATAAAAATATTAAATCTTTTGTAAAAACAAACAAAGTCTGAACGCGCAATCATCATCAAAATATCCAAGAGCCATTATTAATTAACCCCCCCCCCCCCCCCTCTAAAAAAACACAGCTCAAAATTAGACACAACAAGGTATTGAGAATATGGGTTTGAAAAGTATTATGTTTTGTGTAAAATCTACACTATTAGTTATAAAGATTAGATTGTCTTGTTTTTGCTTGACAATGTTAGTAATCAACTAATGTTATAATTGCTTTTTACTAAAACTCTAAATTTGGGCTATTAATGTAGACCAAATAACAAAAATTAGTTATCAACTCTTAGTTTATAAGTTTGCTTCCTTCCCTTCAAATCTCGCAAAGTGTAGGTGTAAAGAGTATACAAAGAAGCTCAGTTTGCCAGTTAAAATGCAAATTTTTAGAATTTCAATTTTTTTCATTTAACAGTTGGGTTCAAAATGCTCCACCCGAAAAGTATAAAAAGATAAAGTTTTGATTCTGCATATGTAAAAGGGTTAAATGTTTTTTCCTTCTTCCTTTATAAAAAAAAATCTAATCATTTTTAGATATTTAAATTGGGTATTTTTCAATTAAATGTAAAAAAAAATTTTCTACAAATTTTTCTTTATATCGGGGTAATAAGTCATATAATAATGATTTTATTGTTTTATCAAACTTTTAAACATATTTCATAAGCCTTAATTCTAGCGCATAAATAAATCAACATTACGTTCCATTTTTTTCTAAAACAATGAGTCAGCTCTACATCCGTCCTAATAGTATACCGTAAGTTCCGATGGGGATTAGCTTTTCTTATTAAAGGGCTAAAATTTGGATTTAATGTTGCATTAATTGCCTATTAATTAAATAAATACATACTTTCTAGGGCTTTTATGAAACCTTCGCCTGAAGGTATAAAATATAAGATAGAATATATTATAAACATATTTTGTTTGTTAATTTATAAAAATTCTAATTTATAAAAAAGTAATAAAAAAATTATGAGAACTTTCCTACTCTGATTGTGTCAAAAAATTTAAGCTATTTGCTAAACCCATAAAGTGCAGCATAAAATAAAAGATTGTTAACCTTCGTATCGACTTATAAATGACAGGTCAGCTAATATTATTGTCAAAAAGAAACAGGTTTATGCGTACATAAACGCTTACTTAAAATGGCCTTATTATGTTCTCCGTCTTTCGTAGTTTTATCCACTTTCGGCTCCTTCCATCCATATCAAATGGCCTTTTTTAACCAAATTGACAGTTTGAGAAAAAATTTGAGATTTTTTTTATAAAAATCCCTTGTTCAAATATATTATCTCAAATAAAGATAAATAAAACTTTTAGGAAAAATAGCTCTAACATCAGTAGATAAAAAATAACGCTTACAAAGTTTAATAAGAAGACACTATGTTATTTTAATAAGATAAAAGGTCAGTTTACAAAAATGAAAATATGAAGAAACAATCAAAAAAGTTATTTTATCCCATTGTCATAATTTTCACTCATATTTTTTTGTCGACCATCATAATTTAATAAATTCTAGGAACATGAGGCATTTATAATTTCAATTGCCATATTTAAAAAAAAGTATACCGAATAAATAAAAGGTAAATAAATAAAATTGATATAATTCTAATAGACGTCGAAAATCAATGAGAAACGTTATTACAGAGGAAACAATCAACGGCTTTTATTATTATGTTCCCGATCCCGAGGTGGCCTCAAAACGATTAAGAAAAAACCCAATGCTCCAAATAGAATTTGCGACCTCGAGTATATCCTAAAAACTTTGAAATTGCCAACTTTAAATATGTTAGGTTCCAAACATTTAAATTATTACATTTTGCATTCCAACTTAAAGGGGCAGAATACATTATCGCCTTTATTCAAAATATTAATTGAAGTTAAATAACAGTTTAGTTGTTTCAAATATACAATATTTTTTTTTAATATTTTTTTTTGGTTTAAATCTTTTTTGTTTAATTTTTTTCCAATTTTTATATGTTGATTTTTAGATTGATTGTAAAACGGTAAGCGAATTTGAAAGCCTCTCAGTCGGCAGGTATAGTCTCAAGTTAGGTCATAACTCTTAAAAATTTGTTGACCTGTATAAGTTTCAACTAACAATTTTCGTGAAAAACCAAATATCAAATATTTTGAAAATGTTATTATTGTGAGACTATTTTTGTATTTGTTTTTTTTCCCAATTATTTATGTTTTTGCCTTTTTTTTAACCCTGCCTATTTGTTTTTACCAAACATATAACAAAAATATTTTTGTTTTAATTTAACATTCGCCTATGCATTTATGTTAAAATTAACTAATTGAAGTTATATTAAATTGTTTAAACTATCTTCTTTGACGTGGCTAGATTTTTAAAAGTACAATCAACATGATAAGTAATTCTTAAATTTTGTAATGTGAATGCAAATTAAAAATTTTAATTGCCAACATATAAATTATTTAAAGATAAATAAATTTGGCCTAATAAAACTCTTACCTGTATTCAAGAAATTTATGGAACTTTGTCATATATGTATTATAACCTTGAATTTTAAATAGTTTGATCATTATTTTATAGATCTAAATCAAATGTGTAGATTATTGATGAATATGTATTGTCAAATTTTATTTAGTTTAACATATATTAAAATTTTTTATAAATGTTCATTTTATTAAAAGATTATAACACTAAAAACGAGCCGATATAATTATTTTTCAAATTTTTGAATTATTTCTCAAATTTTTTAACAGGTTGACATTTTCGTAAAAAATATTAAAAGAAGATAAATTAAATTAAACTAAAAGCTGTTTTTTATAACCCTACAGAATATTAGTTTTTTAAAAAAAGTTCAGAAAAATAGTTGAACTTAAAAATAGGCAAAATTTTAATCTTATAAGTTACAGCGAGACCTGGCATTACAAGATATCTATATGAATCATTCGGCGTAAATCGATATTAACGTAGTTATTAAAAATCAAAAAGGTGTCGGGTTGGGGTAATGGACATTACTACTGATACATTGGTGAAATACCTTGGTTTGCTTACGGGTCCTAAAACTTATCTGTATTTTCATTTCTCACGTTCCCCTAGTATGATTGGCAATTTTTGCCCTATGTTTAATTTGAGAGTTTATTGAGAGGCATGAATGTGTTTAAGGCTGCCCCTAAAGGACCCGTGATAATTAGCGCCCGATTTATTAAATAACTTATGGCATGCATTTATTAAGAACTGAAAAAATATCACAAATTAAATAAATTAACCTAGGTTAGTATAATTGTTTTCTTTTATTGACCCTGTGCAATAAGTTTTATTGAAATTGACTAATTTTCCTTAAAATAATTTGTAACTATGAACAAAATCTCCATGACATGAAACCCCTGTTTCTTCATTTTGTTTTAATTAATACAAAATTTTGTCCCCATCAAATTTTATTGATTCACTAGATCTCTACTAAAATTAATAATTGTGGGAGGCTCCTTAACTCTGGACAACAACATTTAAGCGATTTTATACCTCGATTATGGAAATAATCGTTTTTGATCTAGTTTTTAATGTTTTATATCAGGATTTTTTACTCAGTTGTTTGGTGTCAAAATTAAATTTTTTATTTTTGGGGTATTTTGGGATTAAACTTAAGCGAATTAACAAATTAATATATTTTAATTATGGAAAAATTAATTATTATTATGGGGCTTTTAAATACTTAAATGTTAACTTTTTTTATTATTTTGTTTATGTGAAATTTAGTTTTCGTCAATTTGTTTTTCGATCCTGAATAATTTGAAATTAAATTATTATTAGTTTTAGTTAAACCTTTTTAGATATGTTTTATAAGAAAATTATTCTCCTTGGCAATCTAGTTTTAAAAACTAGGCCTTCTAGTTCATATTAAAATCAAGGGGAAAAAAACTTTACAGTTTTTAATCTATTCCCAACTCCTGATCATCTAATTGAAACTTATTATTATTTTCTAAGTAGACAATTAGAAACAGGTCGTGAATCTTATGGTGTCAATGAACTTCTTGGGTTAAAAGTTTAAACATAGAAAAAGTTTATATTACCTTGAGACATGTGCATAAAATTGCTACAGAACACGAATAACACAATATAAGAATATTTCATTTTCGCTAACAACAAAAAAAAATAAAATGAGAGTATAATAAATTATATTTTTTTTTTGCAAAAAAACAAAAATGATGAGATTTTATCATAACTAAAAAACAAGATATTATCTTATTTACGTTATTAATAATAAAATATTATGTAAACACAGCTTATTATTTTTAAACATCAAGACAGACTTTTGTAGATGAGCATCGAGCATAACAAAAATAAAATATTTGCATGTGAGAATAACAACTATTTTTCCTTAAAACACTTCTTCAAATATAATACCTAGTCCGCATTTTATTTGAACTAAGCAAAAATTATTTTTATTAAACCTTTATTAACTTTTTTTCCCCGTTTTAGTCAGAAAGTCACAAATTTTCTGCCTAAATTGTAAGTTTTCAACATGCAAAAAAGCTGAACCTTGGGAACAAAATTTTTTAATAAACAAAAGCATATCTAGAGAAAAGTATTATGTTTGTCGGTGTGTTTTTAACGTGACATACGATTTGTGAAGGGATGCTCATTTAATGAGTTAATAGTATGCGAAATATTAACAACATGGCTATTCGAACTGCAGTTTGAAATTTTTTTGATAAACGTGTTTATATTATATATTTGTTTTGAATCCCTAGGCTCCAAACCCATATTCAACAGTTTTTCAAAATTTTGTTTGGAGATTAACTTATTTTTTATTAAGCTTCTAGTTTCATAAAGAGCTTTTTAAGATATAATAAACGTAATATCTAATTTAAAATTCCCATGTGGTTTTAAATTTTAAACAAAATATCCTATGTATTCAGAAATAAATTTTGAAGGAATTATACTTTTACTAGTTATTAAAGATTCTTTTGCAGATATCCTTTCTTTTAGATATAAAATAAAAAATAATTTTAGTTTAAAACGCAAATATCCAGGTGTAACAAAAATTACTTAAAACATTAAAGGAATACCGAATGTTTATTAAAATCAAAATATTCAGAAAAATATTTTAGTCTGAAACGCAAATACCCAGGTGTAACAAAAATCACTTAAAACATCAAGGAAATACTGAAAATGTTATAATATTCAAAAAAAAACTTTAGTCTGGAGCGCAAATACCAAATTGTAACAAAAATTACTTCAAACATCAAGGGAATTAATATCAAAAATGTCGATTAAAATCAAAATATTCAAAAAAAAAATTTTAGTCTGAAAGGCAAATCCTCAGGTGTAACAAAAAGGGAATACCAAAATGTCGATTAAAATCAAAATATTCAAAAAATATTTTAGTCTGAATCGCAAATACCCAGGTGTAAAAAATATTTTAACATGAAAAGGACACCGAAAACAATTTAAGCCAAAAATAAAAAAAAACATTTTTCCCGCCAAAAATGATTAATGATGCGGGTATTTGCATTTTCTGTCAAATTAAGTTAAAATTACTAAAACGCAAATAGCCCAATAAAGAAGGCAAAAATTTACGAAAAATGATTGATGACCGGTATTTGCGTTTTGGGTATTTGCATTTCGGACCCACCCGTTTAATTATGCTTAAGGTAATATTTAGTTGTAGTATTACTGGAACTCACTTGTATAGGACATGCCCAGGCACGCTAGACCCCTTTTAAAAGGGCAGTGCCCCCCCCCCCCTCCCGCAAAAAAATACGTATAAATTTTATTTTTTATACCACATAATATAATTAAATTTGCTTCGTCAAAAATACCAAAAAAATATTTTCATAAAAATGTTTACTTTTTTTGAAAGTGTTTTTATTCATTAACACTTTTCATCCACTACGAGATCAAAATAACACAGAATTTTCTGTTGTTATGATATATAGAAAAATTCAATTTTACAGACTTTATATTTGTGAAAGCAATTCATAAATCTGATGCCTAAGAAATTTTCTCACTTGCCATCAATTTTTTGTTAGAATATAATCTAGAACCAAAGAACATGATCGCACAAAGCTACGATGGGGCGAACGTAATGCCCCGGGGAAAAGGTGATGTACAAATATTTCTAAGCAAAATAGCTGGACACCATGTCCCGTATATTCACTGCATTAACCACCGATTGCATCTTGTTGTAAAAGATTGTTCTTGAAATTGTAAGTGAAGGGAAAGATTTTTTTGATATTTTTTCTGTCCTTAAATTTTTTCAACATGATGCAATTAAAGTATTTAGTGATTGAGGGACCATACCCCGGCTGTTGCCCCATCGGTGGTGTGGTTACCTGGCCATTGTTTTTTTGTTTAAATTACACAAAAATATTTAATTCTCTTTTAAAAACTAAAAAAAACTTATATATCTTTAAGTCACCGGGCCGCTGCGTCAAGGTTTTTTGACCATATTTATAATCATCAATTTATTTATGTGTATTTATCATTTGAAAAATTATTTTATCTATTAAAATAATTATAGATCAACTTCAATGCAAAACGATTTATGTTTCTAAAACTTCTTTAATACACCATTGTTTGTTAAAAATTAAATAATTAAATAAAAATACATTTGAAGATTTATTCAAAAACTGTTTAGATATTAATACTTTTTTAAATGACAATAATTTATCTATGGATAAAAAAAACTAAACCTAAAGGTTTTTCTGTATTTTATTTATTTTCAACTCATAAGTTTGAAAATATTTCAAATATTAATGATGAAGTAAAAAGTATTTGTTTTAATCTTATTGATTTATTTATTGATTCTTTTAATAACAGATTTTTATCGATAATATTTATTTTAAATCTTTAGCCCTTTATAAATTTGAACCTTTTTAGATATAAATAAATTAGAGCCTCTTTTAAAAATAAGTAATATTGATAAAAATTTATTATCTAAAGAAATTGACGTAGCCAATAATTTTTTAATAATAAACTTAATAATTACAAATAATGTTACTAATGATTTTGTTAAATTTTTATATGAATACAAATATGCGTTTTTAATCTAATTAACATTTTTCCTATAAGTTTGTTATTTGGCTCTTCAACGTCGAGTTTTGAGGCCACATTATTTTCTTTAAGAAGAATAATAATTTCTACTATTAAGTAGTGACCTGCTCAAAGGTGAGTTGGTTTTTCTAGGACAGAAAAAATCAATAAATGGGGCGTTAAGTTTTGATGAATTTTATAACTTAATCAAAACAACCTCTATCTTAAAATTGTTAGATTAATACAAAACACTGCTCATAATCAGCTAATTATTTACTATTTAAAGACATGGTTGCAATTTTTTTTATGCGCATTAAACGGTTATGTTCATGTTTTATTTAATTTTTTACCCTAATATTAATATAGTAATATATAACCAGTGTTTTTTGATATATATTCTTCGAAATTAGCAATTATACAATTTGTTTTCATGATAATTAATGGTATTTTACAATTCATTTTCTAAAATCCAAAGTTTTATATAATTTATTTTTATTATTCATTTATATCATATTTTTAATTTTCATACGCATTGATACCAAATGATAAAATTATAATTAAAATTAATTTCCAAATCTCATCTCTTTTTAAGCAATTGATATTAGTAAAATATTTTAAATTCACATATCCACAAACGCTATCAACTTCTTTGTTTTACAAATATAATAAATTACTATTTGTTAAAAAATTTTAAACATGGATTCTATTGTTGTGCATGTATATTTTTTGCCGGCCAATTTTTTCGCCGAAGACGGCAAAAAAAAAATTCTGCCCCCCCCCCAAGTTGTTTTGCCCCCCCCCCCCCCCCCTCCCAAAATGGAAAAGCTAGAATCGAGCCTGCATGCCTTATATTCACTGTCCTTATATGATATTGTATAAATTGCAATTAGACAGACAGTGTTTTTAAATTAATTTCCACATATCTCTGGCATCTAAGTCGAAGATTTACTTAATAAGATTGTTAACAAGTTCTAGTGCCAAATATACTTTATATCCTCTATATAGATAAAAACGTCAATCAAATTTAATAATCTTAAAGAAGCCTTATACAATATTGTTGTCTAATAAGGTAAAAACATTAAAAAATACAAATTTTAAAACTCAAACAGATTACGCATATGGGCATTTTACGCATATAGGCATTTATAAAATAATAGTCTCAAAAAAATGTATTTCAAATGCCTTGTTAAGGTATTTTGTAGTACATACCTATTCTAAGAATTGTTTTTTAAACTGTTCAAATAAACAAAGGTACCTCACGTTTTTAAGCGACTAACACATCCACAGTATCTATCAATAACTAAGGTAGAAACAAATAAACAGCCCGTAAAAGATCGATATGATATTAAATTATATTAAATTATTTTTAAGTAAGGAGTAGTGAAATTACTATGCGACGACGTTTTAGGGAAATAGGATTTACTCGCTTTGTATATTAAAATGACACCATGTTACTCGGAATAATTCAGATCCAGTAGGCTTCACAATTTAAAAATAGATGTTAAGATTTACCTTGTAGGACACTATTTTTTGCCTTATAACTCGTGACAAAAAAAAATTTAATTACTAATTGCTTCTTTTTTTTTACATTTTAACTTTAATTATTAGAATATGTGATATAAATTCAAAAAATGTTAAAATAACTTTGGAAAATTTAAACAGCTTGGCATGCAAATTATTTTTGCTTCATTAAATATTTTCTTTTTTTTTCTTTCTTTCTTATTTTGCATAATATATATTATTTATATTTATTATTTACTAATTTTCATGTTATTAGAATAATTTTATTTTATTAATGCTAGTTTTAAATAATAATTATTTAGATTTTAATAAATATGGATCATTTAAATAAAAATTTAAGTTACATTATTTTATATAGAAGTTGAAAATTAACTGCTAACTTAATTTTCGCACCAATGACATCACTTAACCCTCGGTTAGTATATTAAATTATGTTGCTAGATCGAAAAATGTTAAATACATAAAAGAAAGTGTAACAATATACTCTTAAGTTATATTTTTATTTGTATAATAAAAATAAATATTAAATATATGTAAAATGCTACAATTAATTTTAATTTTTTAAAATTACCAAGTTTTCAAATTTTGTTTACCCTTTTTTGGTACCCCTTGTTAACCAAAATTTTTGACTTGGAAATTATCACTATTTGTGCCTTCCAATAATGTCCAATACAACGTTTCATGCCGAGTGACATCCCATTGCGCAGGCAGAAAAATCCGAAGTGACAAATTTAAGAATCACTGTCTAAAGGTTTATCCTTCCCTTAAATGGGAAGCAAAAAATCTATACACGGTAGTCTAAAAAACAAACATAAGTACCAGAAGAGACCACCTTACCCAATTTGTAAGTTATTTTTTATGTGCTAAATTTTAGAAAAGAAAAATTAAAACTTATACTGAAGTGTCAACAACAGTAATATATTAATTTAGACTGAATTAATAAAATAGAAGAGATTAAAGTCATTGACATAGATCTTTAATAAAATGCACTATATCAAATCTGAATAAATTACGAAGTTTATTTTATTATATTAAAATGCAGATCAAAAAAAATTTGAAATAATCATTGAGGATACCTCTAAATTTAAAAAAAAAATAATGTTGATTTTAGTTTAAAACAAAAACGCGGCGAGGTGGACGTAATTAAAAGTTAAAAATAGTAAATATTTCATAGCTACCGTATTCAAACATATTTTAAAGCTTTGGATAAAAAAATACAATGAAGTAAATGTGGAAAATATAAACGAGATATGTGCTTTTTACGACCTTGACACTTATCTTAAAAAAATATATAAAATCTTGCTCACAATCAGGGCTAAAAAAAAACTAAATGGGCGTTTTTTTAACAAGTTTTTGAGTTTTTTTTCCAAATGCCCAAGTGGACATGGCAAAAGAAAAGCCCCTTTTCTTGCTTAAAGAAAAAAGGCATGGTTAAAATAAACCCCTTTTCTTAAAAAAAACTCCTAGGAGCTTTAAGAAAAAATAACCCACCCATCAAAATTTTTTGAAATTATTATAAAAAAAACATAAAATGTTGGGGCTCTTATTAAGAGCCATTTTTTGTGGGCTTTTTTTGCCCCTTTTCTTAGTAAGGGCTTTTTTGAATTCTTATTTTGGCCCTTTCTTTGTGCCCCCCTTTATTTTTTTTATGTTTTAGGAGAAAAAATGAGCCAAAGTTTTTTGGCTCATTGTTCTTAGCCATGCTCACAATAACGATCTCCATGTAGCGCTGAGAGATTAATGAGCAAGATAAAATTAATTAAAACTTCTCTTCGTAACAAAATGGGAGATATGTTTTTACAAAATCTCCTTTTGTTAAAATCTGAAGAGGACATTTTATTGCAATTAGATAATGACTTAATTATCATTTTAAACATTTATATCATTATAATAATTCATTATAATAATTCATTATAATAAATAAATGAATTGATTTGAAGTAGCTGCTTATAATCAGACAAAAAGGTTGGAAGGGGGGGGGGGGGGGGGAAAAAGTTAAACCCCAGATTTTGCCGAGGGGGGTAGCACTTCCATGAAGTTTGGGGAGTAGGAGACGTTGGCAACGGAGTTGGGATAATACTAGCGCAAGAACTAATTATAACAGTCGTTAAAGTTAACAGAGCTTCCGAGCGAATCATAGCAATCAAACTGGTTATTGAAGGCAAAGTCACCAATGTAATCTCGTTGTATGCACCCCAAATAAATCTTACGAACCAAGAAAAGGAAGGGTTTCGTGAAATGCTAGAAGCAGTGCTGATGGACATACCAAAAACTGACAATGATTAGAGGGGATTTTAATGCGCATGTAGGAAAAGAAAATGTGGGGTACGAAAGAATTCACGGAGGCAAAGGTTATGGAGCAATCAATGATGACGGAGGGCACTTGCTAAGATTCGCCCAAGCTTTTGACATGGCCAACAACCACTTCTTCAGCAAAAGATCCCATCCCATTACCTACCAAAATGGTTCCAATCAATCTCAAATAGACTTCATGCTAGTTTCGAGACGACAGCTTAAACGAATCAAAGATTGCAAAATCATCCCAGAATCCATATCTGCGCAGCATCAACTCCTGGTGATGGACTTCACGTTTCAGCGCCAGAAACATAGGCTCAGCAAAACAAAATTTCTTCCCCAAATCAAATGGTCAAAGCTCAAGGAGAGAAACGAAGCTTTCGCAATCACCTGCAACCATGACAGCGAATACAATTGCGAAATCATACCAAGTCCTGCGCAGTTCTGGTTCTTCAAAACTCAAAGCGGCCGGAAAAAAAATACTTGGAACTACAAAAGGTGGGCGTGATAAGAGAAGAATTACATGGTGGTGGAATGAAAGAGTTGAAAGGGAAATATCAAAAAACAAAAAGCTGCTCAAACGATGGAAAAAGAGTCAACTGATCAACGACAAGCTTGATTACAAAGAACAATGCAAAGTTGTGAGAAATGTCGTACGAGAAGCGAAAAAGAAAGTATATGAACAAGCATACAAGGAGATGGCTAAAGTAAGCAAAATTTGGTATACAAGATGGCAAAGCAACGTGAAAGACAGTCAAGAGATTGTGACGGAAACGTAAAGTTCATCAAAAACAAAGAAGGCAAGCTTCTCGTAGACCAAACAAAGGTACTGGAGCGTTGGAAAGATTACTTCAAAGAATTACTGAACAGCGACACAAATAGAATTGAGCTCGAGGAGATACCCCCAAACTGTAACCTAATACCACCAATCTTAAAATTAGAAGTCAGCCCCAGTTCAAAAAGTGCTCAAACAGGTAAGCGACAGGTTCCGACAACATACCAATTGAGTGCTGGAAATCTTTAGGAGATGAGGGAATTTCGGCGTTAACGACTCTATTCAATTCGATATTAACATATCAGAAAATACCTCCGAATTGGCAAGAAAGCTACATTATTCCAATCTTCAAAAATAAAGGCGACGCATTTGACTGCCACAATTACAGAGGCATCAAACTAATGTCACATATTTTCAAACTTTTCGAAAAAGTCATAGAAGCCAGATTAAGAGACGTAATCGATATAGGTATTGAGCAATGCGGGTTCATGAAAGGAAGGTCGACAATTGACGCGATTCATGCCGTGCGCAACATGGCAGAACGTTTCACGAGAAAGAATAAAAAGCTCTACTGCACATTGGTTGATTTGGAAAGAGCTTTCGACAAAATTCCAAGATCAGTAGTATGGTGGGCTTTGAGGAGAAAGAAGGTTCCTGAGGTGTATATCAAGTTGGTTCAGAGCAGGCCCGATTCTAGCTTTTCCATTTTAGGGGGGCAAAAAAAACTCGTGGGGGGGGGGGGGCAAAAAAAAATTTTTTGCCGCCTTCGGCGGCAAAATTGGCCGTGACTTTCGGTCACGGCAAAAATTATACATGTACAACAATAGAATCCATGTTCAAAATTTTTTAACAAATTAATAGTAATTTATTATATTCTTAGATAAAAAAATGAGTTTATAAATTGAATACGTGAATTAAAATTAATTGTTTTTACTACAATCAATTGCTTAAAAATATGAGTATTGAATTAATTGTAAGTATAATTTTATCATTTGGCATCATTGCGCATGAAAATTAAAAATATGATATATATGAATAATAAAAATGAATTATATTAAACTTTGGATTTTAGAAAAGAAAAGTGAAATAAGATTGATTATCATGAAAACAAAATGTATAAGTATGCTAATTTGGAAGAATATATATGAAAAAACACTGGTTATGTATAACTAGTTATTAGTATTAGGGTAAAAAATTAAATAAAACATGGACATAAACGTTAAATGCGCATAAAAAAGTTTGCAACCATGTTAAAATAGTAAGCAATAATTAGCTGATTGTGAGCAGTGTATTGTATTGATCAAAATATTTTTTCTTAGAGGATTTAATTAAATTACAATATTCATAAAAATTCAACGCCCCTTTAATGGTTTTTCGTGTTCTAAAAGAACCAAATCACCTTTAAGCAGATCATTACTTGTCAGCCGTTATTATCCTTCTTAAAGAAGAAATTAGCCTCACAACTCGACGTTGAAGAGCCAATTAACAAACTTATAGGAAAAATGTTATATACATTAGAAAACGCATCATTGTAATCATATAAAAATTTAACAAAATCAATAGTAACACATTCTTTGTAATTATTAAATTTCTTATTAAAAAAATTTTTGGCTAGGTCAATTTCTTTAGATAATGAATTTTTATCAATATTACTTATTTTTAAAAGAGGCTCTAATTTATTTATATCTTAAATAAAGGTTAATCAAATTTATAAAGGGAATCTAAAAATTTTAAACAACTATTATCGGTAAAAAATCTATTATCAAAATATAAATAAATCAATAATATTAAAAGAAATACTTTTTACTTCATCATTAATATTTAAAATATAAATAAAAATCAGATAAATCTTTAGGTTTAGTTTTTCTTTAATCCATAGATAAATTATTGTCATTTCAAAAAATATTAATATCAAAACAATTTTTGAATAAATCTTCAAATGTACTTTTATTTCTTAATTGTTTAATTTCTAACAAACAATGGTGTATTAATTCAGAAGTTTTAAAAACATAAATCGTTCTGCATTGAAATTGATCTATAATTATTTTTAATAATAAAATAATTTTTTAATTATATACAAAAAAATAAATAGATGATTATAAATATGGTCAAAAACCCCCGATTCGGCCCTGTGACCTGAAGATATAAAAGTTTTTTTTTTAATTTTTAAAAGAGTATTAAATATTTTTGTTTAAAAAAAAACAATGGGCAGGTAGTGACCACACCACCAATAAGGCAATAGCCGGTATGGTCCCGCATTTACTAAATATCTTGATTGCATCACGTTGAAAAAAATTTATGAAGGGAAGAAAAATATTAAAAAAGTCTTTCCCTTCACTTAAAATTTCAAGACAATCTTTTACAAGATGCAATCGGTGGTTAAAGCAGTGAATATACGGGACATGGTGTCCAGCTATTTTGCTTAGAAATACTTGAACACCATTTTTTTCCCGTGCATTACGTTCGCCCCATCGTAGGATTGTGCGATCAGGTTCTTTGGTTCTAGATTATATTCTAACAAAAGATTGTTGTTAACTGAGAAAATTTCTTAGGCTGAATAGGTTTCACAAATATAAAGCTTTCTGTAAAATCAAATTTTTCTATATATTTCTGTTAGTTTGATCTCTCTTGCGGATGAGAAGTATTAATAAATAAAAACAATTAAAAAAAGTAAATATTTTTTAGATAATATTTTTTAGATATTTTTGACGGAGCAAATTTAATTATATTATGTGGAAGAAATAAAATTACTATGTATTTTGGGGGGGGGGGGGGGGGCAAACTCAATTTTTTTTTTTGGGGGGGGGGGGGGGGCAAACATAAAATTACTATGTATTTTTGGGGGGGGGGCAAATTCAATTATTTTGGGGGGGGGGGGCAATCAAAAACTTTTGGGGGGGGGGGGCACTGCCCTCCCAAAAGGGGTCTAGAATCGTGCCTGGTTCAGAGTATGTATGTAAGAAATTTGACGTATGTAAGGAGTTCCTCAGGAACATTGAAAGGATTTACAATTAATGAAGGTGTGCACTAAGGTTCGGCCCTAAGTCCCCTACTATTCATCGCGGTGATGGACGTGATCTCAAAGAGCGTTGCCACAAATCCACCGTGGCACATACTGTACGCTGACGACATTCTACTAATGGTTGAAAACCCGCAAGAGATGTGTGAAAGTCTGAATAATTGGATAAAAGCGATTGAAAAGCTAGGCCTAAAAATTAACAAAGACAAAACTGAATTGATAGTTTTCGGAGGCTCAGAAGGTGAACAACTGGTAATTAACGATGACTGGTCTCTCAAATCAAAGCCAACAGCAACCTACCTAGGTGCTTACCTACAATCCGATGAAAACGTCGAGCAAGAAGTTAGGAACAAACTCAAAGTTGGGTGGCTAAAATGGAGATCGTTGACAGGTGTCCTGTTCGACAAAAATATACCAATAAAAGTTAAGGGCAAGGCTTACTCAAGCATAGTACAACCGGCAATAACATATGGCTTAGAAACAACAGCCTTAAGGAAAAGCGACGAAAGAATACTACAAACGATGGAAATGCGCATGCTGCGGATGTTTCTCGGGGTGACTGGCAAAACAAGATCCGCAACGGTCATATACTTGGAAGTTTACACATAACACCCATACAAAATAAAGTCGAAATCAACAGACTCCGATGGTTTGGACACGTTATGAGGCAAAAAGACGGGTATCTAAGCAATCTGGTAAATGCAATTTAAGTAAAAGGCAAGAATAAAAGGGGCAGACCTAAACTCACATGGTCTCAAAGAGTAGACGCTAGCATGAGATGTCACAACCTAAATAGAAATTAATGTAGAGATAGAACAAAATGGAGACTTAAATTGAAAGAGCTCACTGCCTCAATGGCAGAAAGCTAAAAATGAAAAAAAAACATATTGAGCATAAAAAATGTTTGTATTTTATTATAATGCTATAACTGCTATTTGAATTATTTAATAAAATTATTTATTATATAAAAAAAATTTTCATAAATTTTTCTTAAAATGTTTCACCAGACCTAAAAATATTATTTAATCCAAAATAATGATACATTTTTTAATGACATAATATAATCAATATAAAAAGTAAAAAATTCTTATTTTTAGATTTTTTCAATTTACATGAATAATAACATATGTTATATTATAATTAATTAGCGTATGTTTATTTTAAAAATTTTAAAGTTTATTTAAATATTAAAGTATAAAGGTTTAAAACTAGGGTCCGTATAAACCCCTTTTTAATAACCGCGTTACAAATTTCTCACCCTAGCATTTGCATTTTATAATAAGGTCATGGTTAGGAAAAAATTTAACGCTAAGTTTTTGGCAACTAAACGCACATCTAAAGTTTAAATTCTATCTTCAAAACTTAAAAAAATGTATAAAGTATACATAAGGATAAAATTTTAAAACAGAAAGAAAAAAAAATTATTAACTGTTACATAGCGCATTGAATGACTTATACATAAACCTACTTAAGATTTTTTTAAGAAAAAAGGGGAAGGTGGGTGAGAAACAAATTGCGTGGAAAGCAAACAATTAGGTGGGTTATGTTTGTCATATTGGCTTTATTTGTTGCACTTTTAAAGGATGATCCTTTATCAAAGTCTTCGTTACCCCAAGGCTTTTATACATTTCTAAAAAAATGTTCAAACCCGTTTGACTTCACCTCTCGCTTTTACACAGGTCTGCGGAAAACAAATAAATATTTAAAAATATTTGGGTATGTTTAAAAAAGAGTTTAAATTATGACTTTTTTAATGTTTTTATTTCGAACTTAGGGACATTACAGGCAAATCATAAAGCAAATTTGGCAAATACCACGTTTGCGGCCTATAAAATTTTAATGGATAAATTAAACCCATATTAGCACTGAGGAGCTCATATGGAAACACATCTTATAATTTATATATTCAAAAATTATTTTTATTGTGGATCATATTTTATTTTATAGGTATTCATTTACAGCTGTTTGGAATATTAAGTATATAAAATGTTTATTTTGTATAATAATAATAGACATTCTTTTTATATTATCTAGTATTTAAGGTAAAAAATAGCAAAAAAAATTTACCACAAATTTTTTTTTCAACTTTCTTAAAATATTTTACCAGACCTAAGAACTCGATTTAATTAGTTATGCTGATACATGGTTTATTGACAAAAGAATGAAAAATTTTTTTTTGATTTTCTTTTACTTTATGTTGATAAAATTTGCAATCTACATTTTTTTCAAAAATATAAAAGAATAAAAGAAGCTATAAAACTCTTAATATAGGGATTTAATATTGATCATACTTACCCACTGTATTCGCGTTACAAAAGGCCCACTCTATCATATATAAAAACTGTAAATTGATTGAATCTTAAATAAGGGATTAATAAAAATATTAGGTTTAACATCACATTTCTAATGTAAAAAATATTTAGTACCCAACCATATCTTAAAAACGGTTTTAAATATAAAATTTTTTTTAAGTGTTAAAGTTGTGCTATCTTATATATATCACATATTTTTTCTTTCATAACTTTCAGTGTTTATACTGTCGTACATAGTTGACTCAAGAAAAAGGGTAGGCGGATCTGAATACCCATAATAGGTTGATCATATTAAGTTTAGATATATTAAGAATCTAACCTTATTAATCATTGACAAATGCAGTCAGATTTTTATTTTATATATTCAAAAAATAACGTAATTAAAACATTTTGTCAAATTTATAACGGTCTATTTTAAACCAAAACGTAATAAATTTAGACAAGTGATTTACAAATATGATTTAGTTGTTTATTTAAGCTTAAAAAAGGAATCGTTAAAAATAAAGTTAAGAATTTTAGATGTAAAAACTTTAATTTTAAAAATTAAATTTTTAAAAACGAATACAGTCTGAACGAACTCCTATAATTTATTGATTTCGAAAAATATAGCAAAAAATTATCCATCAAATTTAATCGTTATGCCTTTTTTAACCATTCGGCATAAGATTTCAAATGTAAACAATTATTTTTGGGGGCAATATATATAAATAATTTTTTCCAATATTTTATTTTGAAATTTCTATGTTTTTGAACATTTTAGCATAATTCACAATAGTTGGCTTACCAAGTTTGGCTAAAAAACAATTTTACACAAATATAAGATCTCTAGATAATAGATCTATAAGCTGACATGCCTCAAAATTTTGTTGAACTATTAAATAAAAAATATATTATAAGTAAAACTTAATGAAAAATGTTGTTATTACATTACCTTCCCCTCCTTTCTTTTTCCATATTTGATAATTAATGATATTTTGCTCAACGTTTTAAGCTGTTTACTATTTTAAATTAATCAAATTGAGCAATTTTTATTGTGCCCCCAGACGTTAATTAAAAGACCATGAATTGCTTTTTGCATATAACATGCAATAATACCTCTAATGCTGCCGCGTATTCGTTCGTGGAGGTATTATCACCATATTGGTGATACAAATGGCAACACTACTTACTCCCCTTCTTTGGACTTACACAACATGCAATAATTATATGCAGGCATGTAGGCAAAACTTTTTCTAAAGGGGGGCAAGAAATGTTAGGAGAAAAATTAATTACATTGTTGCTTAATGAATGTAGAATATTTATTTATATTGCATCATAATAAAATTAATGTATAACATTCAAGAAAAATTTTATAAAGAAAATAAAAATATTTAAGAAATTGATATTCTTCTAGGATCTATTAAAAACCACTCTAAGGTTTGATCTATTAATTCAGTGTTATCTATTATGTCCTTATGTATGGCAAGCAAGCACAAGAATGATAATCGATAATCGCTCATTTGAGATTAATATTTTTATGCACTTTATGGTGCTAAAGCTTCGTTCAATTGTACACATGGTTACTGGTAGTGAAAGAGCAATAAGCAGAGCTTTTTATATGCTAGGAGGAATAGTTGGGATATCAATTGAGATATCGTAATGTCATCAGAAAAAGATTTAGACTCCCAATATGATTTCTATCAATATTTCTAATTCTAAATTTTTTAAATTAAAATTTTCAATAGAAGATGTTAAATTATTTAATTCGATAGGATTTAGTTTAAGAATATATTTTGGATGTAATTTAAATAATAAAAAGTCAGGATTATTATTAAAATTATCAAAACGTAATTTTAACGATTGAATTAATGAATCCAGATAGGGATTAAATAATGAGCATCTATAAAATACAGCAGGAGATTTAGAATTATAATTTAGTCGATAAACTTGCTTTTTTGCTAACCGCGGTATTGTTAAATCTGAAAACCCTATTTCGTTACCTAAATTTTGGCTTTCAAAAATATTATTAAATACTTTTTCATTATTTTCTCTATCGTTATTCATAAAGCTCCAATCATTTTAAATGATTCTTGGAAATTAATTGATCCTTTTTGCAAATGCACAGTAAGTGGTGCAAGTAAAAGGGAGTATTTGAAAATAATGCATAAATAAATAATAAATTCGGCATCTCTTATACTTTGTGAATATATTTTCGCTTGATGGGAGGCATTTTTATTGCCATGTAGTATAATGTTGTCTAAATGACTAGCAATATTAACAAATTCTGATCGAAATCGCAATGAGCATCTATAAAATACAGCAAGAGATTGAGAATCATAATTTAGTCGATGAACTTGCTTTTATTTAGGTAACGAAATAGGGTTTTCACATTTTACATTACCGAGGTTAGCAAAAAAGCAAGTTCATCGACTAAATTATGATTCTCAATCTCCTGCTGTATTTTACAGATGCTCATTGTTTAATCCCCATCTGGATTCATTAATTCAATCGTTAAAATTACTTTTTGATAATTTTGATAATAATCCTGGCTTTTTATTATTTAAATTACTCTAAAATATATTTGTAAATTATTACATTTATTTTGTTAGGATCACAAGTGTTTTAAGTAGATTTAATTTTTAATTGTGGGTTTGGAATAGTTTGATTTTCCTATAGTTAAATTTAAAAAAAGTAAGAATTTTATCAAAAAATATAAAATAATACAAAAAAATTAACAAATTTTAGAGTCAAGTGAAAATTTGGCATTGATGAGTTAAGTATTAAGTTTTGACTAGTTTGATCTCTTTAAAAGTATATAAAAGTGAAATGCATTGTATTAGAATACCTGGTGTTGAATTTTGGTGTTTATATCAAACAGCTTAACAATGCAATTAAGATTTAATTGCTGTTTTTATGTGTACTAAGTTATAGTTAATATAATAGTTGTTTTAATGAAACAATTTTATAATATGTATTTAATTGCAAAATCAATATTTAATTTTTATCAACCAAAAGATACATAAATATCAATTATAAAATAAATTATAATAATAAAATATACTTTTTTCTTAGAAGGCTCATTTTCTCTGGTTTTTTTGTGGAAATAGTCAAAAATTTTGTTCTGTTTATCGGTATTCATAGATTTAAAAAATCAGATGAAAAAACAACAGTTTTAATATATTAAATTTAAAAATTATTTTATTAATATGGGGTGCTATTAACAAATAATTATCAAAATTTTCATATTAGATTATGCTTAAGATATTTTTAAACACTAGGCGCTTAAATTCAATAGTAAAATAAAAAATTTAATTATTATAACAAAAGGTAAATTACTATTTTATATTTTTAATAGATAAAATATCTACAATTATGAAACATAATTATTAAGTATTATATGTTTATTTTATTATGGCAAAACACGTAATAGTACTTAATGATAATTCAGAAAACTTAAGCTAAATTTTGATATTATAATTGCACAATATATTTTATAAAGCCGCAAAATTGCCAAAAATAATAAATTTACCAGCATATATTCCGATTTCTGTTTAATAAATAAAAATTAGCGTTAAATTGCACAAAAAAATTAAAAAGCTATTTTTAAAGAGGGGCAACGGCCCCCCTTTGTCCCCTCCCCCCTCAATACGTCCCTGATTATCCGTTTTACATGTAAAGTAACCAACTCTCTTAAAACAGAAAAAAATTCAAAATCTGTCATTAATATAAAAATTTCTTGTAACCTATGTTACTCATCACAAATAATGAAAAATAATTTGTATATCATGCTCTTACATCAGCATTTATATAATACAAAATATTTCGCGCCCAAACTTGAATACGACACGATATTTGTTTTTAATAAAAATATTTTATGAAGTTTGCATTAAATAGTTAAGCTGTTTAAAGAATGCAAAAATAAAATAAAAATCTTGTTAAATTTTTTTTTTGACATTTTTTTTAAATTTTTAATGTTATTAGCCGACTAACTAAGTTTGATAGAAAAATGGACAGAATTGAAAATTTCTAAGATAGTATGTTTGAATTTGTTGATCTGTGTTGCATATGTATCTAGTTTTTAAGGTGTTTTAGAAATTAATTTTTTATTTTATAATATATTCAGAATCTCTTATATCACAGATCAGCAAATTTCACTTGCACAACCGTGAATTTTATAAAAACATAAAAGAATTTATCTCTTGATGGCCTTATCTCCATTGGCCTAGGAGGGGGGAGGGGGGGTTTGGGGATGAAACCCCCTCCCCTCCAAGCATGCCATATCCCCACCCAAATTGATTTTTTAGTGCATATCCCCCTCCCCCCCCCCCAAACTAAAATACCAATTAAATATAAAATTAAATTACATTTAAAATATTTTTTAATTTTATCTCCCTTTCCCTTAAATTAAAATACAAGTTAAATAAAAATATTAAGATAAAATCCATATTTTTAAATAATTGCTGCGCTCTAAAAAGACTAGGGATGTATGCAGAACCTTTTCTAAAGAGGGGGAAATTATTTTGGAAGAGTAGGATACAGTTGTTTATTAATCACTTTGTAAGTGAATAAATGATAATTATATTTACTAAAATGGGCTAACTTTTCTTAATACCATATATGTTTGTTTAAATAAACATTATTTATAAAAGTCCTTAATGATTACTCAAATTTTAAAAAGCAAAATTAAGTAACAATCATAAGAATCAGTATGATTACTCAAATTTTAAAAAGCAAAATTAAGTAACAATCATAAGAATCAGTAGATTTCGAACTAAAACACTATGGCACGACCAAAGGTCGTGCCCGCACTATGCCGCCAAAGGCCAAAAATATTTTTTTTGAAACCCCTCTTCCCCCAAGCTTTACAACTTGCTACGCCCTTGCTTCTCTCATACATTTTCGTTTTCTTAGTTTCTTCCGGCTTCGGCTCCTTACGTCCGTCTATATCAAATAAATGGCCTTTTTGATATTGACAGATCGAGAATACCATAAAAAAATTAAGAATTTTTTGTTATATAAAAATCTCATGTGACCTATATTTATTATCTCAAATAATTAATAATAAAGTTTTATATATCAAGCAAGCTCTTACATCAGCATTTAGATAATACAAAATATTTCGCTTTCAAACTTAAATACGACACAATATATTATCGGTTTTTAATAAAAATTTTATATAACATGCGAAAAAAAAAATTTCAGTGTTTTTTTTGTTTTTGAATCTTTTTTGTTTTTTTGGAAATTTTTAATGTTTATAGCTGACTAACTAAGTATGATTAGAAAAACGGTAAACGGATTTGAAATTCCGGAGATGGCTGATTCAATCTCCGTAATTAGCTCATATTTTTCAAAAATTTGTTGACCTGTGTAATATGTTCTGCCAGACAAAAACACGATTTAAAATGGGGTCCATATGGAAACCGTTGTAGTGTGCATAATTTCACTTACCATTTGCGGGCTAATTTGTTCTATTAAAAAAATTTAATTTAAATTTTAAATTTTTTCTACTTTGTGCTAACCATGCTAGGGTGAGAAATTTGTATATTGCTACAATGGGTTCCATGCGGACACAATTTTATATTACTAACTTCAAAAGTTTTAAAGCCCTAACTTTATATTTGTACATAAAAAATACGTTCTTAAATTCAAATTTCAATGACAACCGTGAATTTTATAAAAACATAAAAAAATATATTATATAATAAATATATTTCGTTCTTAGTTTCTTCCGGCTTCGGCTCCTTGCATCCGAATATATTAAAAAATGGCCTTTTTTGATTGACAGATCGAGAACACCCTAAAAAGAAAAAATTAAAGATTTTTTTTCATATAAAAATCTCTTGTAACTTAAATTTATCATCTAAAATAATGAGAAATATTTTTTGGTAGTATATCAAGCTCTTACATCAGCATTTAAATAATACAAAATATTCGCCAATACTTAAATACGATACGATGTATTATCGGTTTTTAATAAAAGTTTTATTCAAAGTTCAGTTCTATTGTAAATATGTGAAAAAAATTTCTATATATTTTTGTTTTTATTTTTTGTTTTTTTGGCATTTTCACTAAAATTTTAATGTTTATAGCTGACAAATTAAGTTTTAGGAAAAATGGTAAACGGATTTGAAAATCCCGATGGCAGGTTATTGTAGTTAGCTCACAACTCTCAAAAATTGTTTGACATGTTTTATAAACTTTTATGGTGTTACTAATGTATATTGTTTTTGTATGGAGGTGGAAAAATTTGCTCGTTTGATCCCAAAGCTAGCCTATAAATAAACTGGGATTGGGATCATCAAATACACCAGTAATGTTTAAGAATTACAGATTGATCAGTGCGTAAATGAGGTAAAGGTAAGTTGTTATGGTGAATTAAATTATCCGCACTGATGTCCGTATTTCACTAATAATTCACCGGTGTAAGCAGGGTTAGGAGTACCTGCTAATAAACCACCTCCTCACAGCCTCTTCTTTATTGAGGCCGTAGGCTTTTACTTTTATCCCGAACGTTAACGGGGCAATGGTTAATTTCATTTAACACAAAAAAAAACTTATTTGAATTTTCTATTTTAACATCAAATAAATCTTCACAATTTCTCGTTTCATTACAAAACATGATTCGACACTAGCAAGCCATGTATTTTGAAGTGAATGCGTACTCTAAGCCAGGTTTTTATATTATTTTAATCGAAACGATAAGATATAAAGTTAAAGTTCATAACAGATCAATTCAAAATTTCACATGGAGAATTTCAAAAAAGAATTGGCAAATCTTTAAATTGTGATTGTTTAATAAATACAAAGATAAATTTGATAACATGATCTAATAGCATTATGTAATAATATAGCTGCGCAAAATAATATGGTAATAATGCAAATAACAGAGGTTGTTTTTATGAGTTAATTACACAGGTAAACAAATTTATGAGAGTTATAAGCTAAATACGGAGACCAATCTACCATCTTAGGGATTTACATATCCTATCCGTTTACCGTTTTTCTTAATCAAATTTAGTTAGTCAGCTGTGAAAATTTTAAATGTCAAAAAGACAAATATTTAAAAACAAAAATAGGTTTAATTTTTGCACATTGAGCTTAACTCAAATTTGAACTTCTAATAATATTTTTATTAAAATCGAAACATATTGAGTCGTATTTAAGTTTGGACGAAAAACATTTATCTAAATGCTGATGAAGGAGCTTTGTATGCAAAAAAAATTTTCAATGTTTGAGGTGATATAAGTTAAAGGAATTTTTTTATCTTTAAGGTATTCTTAAGGTCACAAAATCGGTAAAGTCAAAAAGACCATTTTTTGATATGGACAAATGTAAGGAGCCAAGGCTAATATATGAGATAAGGCTATTATGAGAATAAATTCTGTTATGTTTTTATAAAAGGTTGTGCCAATTATATTTGCTGACTTGTTTTATAAAAATCCCTAATATAAGAATAATGAACGCGAATCACTTTTTTTATTATATGACAATTATGGCAATTCATATTTATTGACCAAATTAAAATTATAATACATCGTTTGACGCTAAAATATTATGGAAAATTAAACAATAATATTGCCAGTGTCTAACAAGTTTATTGGGAGTATATATTGCTGAAAATCTTTAAATTGGGTTTTTTTTGTGTTTTATTAATTTAGTTTTTTTAATATATATAAATTAAAATATATGATATGTTACATAGTTCCTTACAAAGTATGATTTTCAAAATTTGACACTATTCCTACATTTATTGACGCAATTAATATTACATCCTTTGACACAATTTTAAAATTTAATTATCCTATATCAGAGCTCAAAAATTAACGAGTGGTCTATTTTGCTTGAAATCAATTTTTTTTATACTTACTTTTAAGATATTACATAATTCGATGGTTTTTAATATAAAATGATATGCCACTTAATATCCTATATTTATTTTATGTGCTAATGTATATCATAATTAAAAATTGTATCAATATTTGGCCATTTTTACCTTAACGTAAATATGAGACTTTATTCAACGGCTGATTGCTTCTATGGTTTTTAAGCATGGAAAATCTGTATATGTTAAAGTTCTTGAAAAACTTAGGGGTTATATTGCAAAATACTTTAAAATTAATCTATGGTTGTATTATGAATCGGCGAATTTTAACCAATATACCAGCACTTTTTTTTAGACACGTTCAAATATAAATTTTTCATTTTTTTTTTATAAAATGATTAGCCGAACTCATCAAAATCACATATTATAGCAGATTAATGATTTAAATAATTTTGGCCCAATAGTTATGGCATAATGTTAAAACCCGTGCTTAAATTTAAAATAGTACCCTATTTATATTATAACTTTTAAACAAAAATTACACAGCTTACAATAAAGTCTGAAAATATAAATTATAATTTTAAAAAACGCGCGGCGTAATGGAACATTTCTGCCCGTTTATGAACTATGGATAGCAAACAAGTAAGTAATTTTTAGAAGAACATGTCAACTTTTTAATTGCCACTGGTAATTTCATAATGACAATGGAAGATTTTGTTTCAAACGTTGTGTGAACGACATTTACTATTTAAAATTGTCAAGAATTAAAAGCCTGCTTGCGCGATCTTAAAAATGGGGTAAATTTGTCACTAGGGCTCATTCATCGGTATAATTTATTAATATTGCCTCGTATTTAACATTTATTCTAAAAATAAATATACTGTCTTGATTGTGATTCGATGGACTATAAATCACTACTCAGGTAAAATTATTCATTTAAGAGATGGAACCTAAAACTTGCATACGCTTACACTAATTATTTTTACTTTGTATATAAATCTAGATTTGTTTTTTTTTACATTGCAGGCAGAGATAAAGTTTAGAGAACAAATCATAACACTAAAGATAAAAATATTAGCCTTCTTATTTATAGCTATACACCGACTTTCATCCCTACTTAACTCTGTCATATCGATAGTGATTATATCTAGATTTTTAAAAATCAGATTAAAATAACTAATTATTGCCTGAATAACTATATATATCTCCTATATATAAAAATCTAGGTGGGATTTAGGCACTTGTGCCTGGACAATAAACCGGGCCGTTTTATATCTTATTGTCTATTCACAACGCAACAAATTTTTGAGAGTTATGAGTTAACTACGGAGATCAAACCGGCCATCTTAGGGATTTTCAAATCCGTTTACCGTTTTTTATAATTAAACTTATTTGTTTAGCTATAAACATTAAAAATTAAGAAAGAATGCCAAAAAAAAACAAAAACAATTCAAAATTAATAATAGATTGATTTTTTTCTATTTACAACAGCTAAACTGTTAAATTCAAACTTTAAATAAAACTTTTATTAAAACTCGATAATACATCGTGTCGTAATTAATTTTGGACGCGAAATATTTTGTATTATCTAAATGCTGATTCTAAGAGCTTGATATACTAAAAATTTTGATTTCTCTTTATTTGATATGACTAACATAAGTTACAAATTTTTATATGAAAAAAATATTAAATTTCTTCTTTTAGGGTATATTTTCTGTCAATTTTGTCAAAAAGACTTTTTTTTGATATGAACGGATCTAAGGAGCCGAAGCCGGAAACTAAGAAAAACGAAATGTATATATAAAATAAGGCCAGCATGGGGATAAATTCTTTCATGTTTTTATAAAATTCACGGTTGTGCCATTAAAATTTGTTGACCTAGGATGATAAATCGTAATATATTTACAGGTCGATAAAGAAGAGTTCAACATTGTATATATATTTTTTACCAAATAATTTATAGATTAATATATCTGGCTATTGATTGGGCCGTTAAAATAAAAAACCACCGAGCTGGAAAGGATTATGCCGGGCGAGGTAGACCGAAATAAAACGGTGCGGTCAACACAATCCTCACCTCCCCATCCCTTTTTGCATGGCGGCGAGGGCTGTTGACAAATATCAACGTCAGAAAAGTTTTGAAAACTGAAATAAAGGGACTATTACATAAATATATTCTGTTTTTCTAGTTTCTTTTGCTTGCTCTGAAAAAATAGCTTCACTCGACAAACAGAATCTGCAACCTTTGAAACTCAATAACAAATTTTTTTTTTAACAAAAATCACTTGTTCCTTGTATTACTTTGTAAATAATAAAAAGCAATTTTTACACATTCACATTTAGATTATACAAAACACCTCAGCCTAAATAGGACACTTATTACCGGTTTATGAAAATATTATTTGCAATATTTTGCAGGTTATTCCATTATGAATTATATTTTTTTGCTTTTAAATTTTATTTGTTTTTTTTTAATTTTCTATATATTTTCAATGTTTTTAGCTGACTTGCAAATATTAATTTAAAAAAACTATAAATAAATTTGAGCCTTTAGATAGTAGGTCTTTTCTTTGTAATCAGCTCATAACTCTCAAAAATTTGTTGACCTGTATTAATTTTTTATTGCTTTTAGAATTGCCTCCAACCCTACTATTGAAAATGCTAAACAAATACCAGTATTATGAATTTTAAATAAGAAATATTGTTCAAAGATAGATACACTTCTGATGTTTTGAAATTTCAGCCGAAATTGTTTAAAATCTACATTCCAACAGAGAATTACCCAGACGGATGTTGCATCTTAGGGATTTCACTAACTATTATATGATGTATAGATTTTTGATAACTAAAGAACTATTTTCATATTGTAAATATTATAAACCAGGAGACGAATATTTTGTATTAAGTCCGAACGAATGCCAAAGTTACGATTTATCCTAATCAATGCATTGAATATAATAGGATGGGCAAATAAGTTACATATATATGCCATTAGCTCAATTGTATGAAACCTTAGATTATTATATGTGCCACCTTTTACTGAAAAAAAGGTATCTCTATAGCCCGTATTCACTAATTGTGCATGGTCGCAATGTAAATATGATAGGATATGACATCACATTAATGTGGACCAAAACTGTTAGCCCGAATAACAATATTGTCCTACTTATAAAAATATTGATGCTAACATATATCCTTACATCTTCAATAAGTTGCCGTCTACCCAAATTGATAAAGAGATTCCATAGGTCTTTTTGAGAGTTTTGGGTTAACTACAGAGATCATACCTGCCATTTTAGGGAATATCAAATCCGTTTACCGTATTTCCTGATCATAAACAGTTAGCCAGGTATAAACATTGAAGATATTATAAAAAAAAAAGATCAAAAAAATAAAAAGGAATCAAAAACAAAAAGAAATTGAAGTTTTAATTTTTCATATTCACAACAGTTAAACTGTTAAATTCAAACATCAAGTAAAATTTTAATTAAGAACCGATAATATATCCTGTGGTATTTAAGTTTGGACGCGAAATATTTAAATGCCGATGTAAAAGTTGATATGTGCATCTATTTTATATTAATTGTGATTATAAATATAAGTTACAAGGAATTTAATAGAAAAAATTTAAAAATTTTTTTTGGGGTACATTTAGAGCTGTCAATCTGGTAAAAGGCTATTTTTATTATAGAGGAACCTAAGGAGCCAAAGAACTAAGAAAAACAAAAATATATATGAGATTAGGCCATCATGGGAATGCATTCTTTTATGTTTTTATAAAATTCACGTTTCTGGCATTGATATATGTTGGTTTGACCTTTAGACCAAAAAGAAGACAACTCGATTGAAAGTGATACCTTAGGTTATAATTATTAAAACAACCGTCAAATTTTATATACCTCTCTTATCTATTTCGAAAGGGCGTAGCAAGTTGTAAAGCTGGGGGGGGGGGGGGGGGGGGGGGGGGGGGGGGGGGTGTTTCAAATAAAAAAATTTGCCAAATATTAATGGAATTTTAAATGTAATTTAATTTTATATTTAATTTGTATTTAGTTTAGGGGGGGGGGGGGGGGGGGGGATATGCACTAAAAATTTTTAATTTGGGGGATATGGCATGCTTGGAGGGGGTTTAATCTCCCAACCCCCCCCCCCCCCTCTCCTACGCCAATGATTTCGACGTGAAGACGATATGTATGACTAAAGCCATTGTTCCTTTTTTATAATTGATGCAAATGTTTTAATTCTAAACTATAACGTTTTATTATTTAGCGGATTAATTTAAAGTATATTTTAAATAATCTAGTTGTTGCTACACCGGTGACTGTGACGTTTCCCCAATCTAGCTTCTAAAAACTGCTACTTCCAATACATTTTATCATGGTTTGCATTTTTATTAAAATTTAGGGGTTATGGTAAAGCAATTAGACGAATTTGCATTTTACATAAATTGCTTTACTTTCTACATTGGGTAATAATTTACATATCAAATTAGCGCTTTATAAGTAAAAATACACTTTGGCCACATTAAAAAATATAAAATAAAAAATACTTTAACGGCTAATATTTAAATATGGTAATTCAAATTTTTAGGTCTTAGTATACGCCTAACATAAAAAAAAAATTTTTTGCGTTTGGACACATTTTATTTTTTGTAAAATTTTAAAATTTTTACCTTTTATTGAACGCTTTTTACAAGTCAAAGTTGCCAATTTTGGTTATCAGTATTCAAATACTTTTTCTAAGAGAATAGTAGAAAATGAAAAAAAATTGGATAGCCGGTTAGATTGGAGTGTCTTTAACTACGTGCAATTTTTTTTCGTCAAAACTATCCAGCCGCAGTCTTTCTCCTACCCGCCGCAGCGAAACCATGTGCGATAATGAGTGAAAGCATTGCATATTGCCTCCAAAAAGTCAGGTATATGGCATTTTTTATTAGGCCTAACCTTTTTACTTTGTATTTTACCAAATCCAGGCAATTTTATATTAGATGGACAATATAAACAATAAATTAACTGACAAAACACCACTTTGTGAAAATAATTTTCAAAACAAGGATAAATGTGATTATATGGAATCTACTAGCATGGTTTGTGATAATGTAGCCGCACAAACTACTTTAAATTATAATATTATTGAAAACCACAAAGATGGGAATAATATAAATAAATTATATACGTCTCCCTATTTAGTTAACCCCAATACCGTTTCCACAAATCCATTTGATCTAGATAATATTGACAAACCTAATTTTTTAATTAAAGCCAGTTCTTTTGAAAATTTACAAAATACATCTTTAAATTCAACAATTTCTTTAAATTGTGAACAGATTACTCAACCACATTTAAATGTGACTGGACCTATTGCTCCAAATTATGATAAACAGCCTTCATTTTCTTCTCCTTCAAATGTCCCTCTACCCTTTATTATTGACTCTAGATTGTGTCGTGATTATGTCAGAGGTGTATGTAAAAGAGGTGTTTCTTGCAAATTTATACATAAAATGGATATCACATCTGCAGATGGTATTAATATTGGCCACACATCTCTTGGTAAGGATAGAATGGCTACTAATAATTCAGAGATTAATAATCAAAAATTACAATCTTCTCTCATATGCAGAGACTTTCAAAATGGCATGTGTCTAAGAGGTGAAACCTGCAAATTTTATCACTTTACATTGCAGGAAGTTTCAAGTTTGATGCTTAAGATTTTATATTACTCAAATGTTAACTTAAGGATTTTATAGATTGCAAAAAAATTAAAAGAACAATTGGATTTGAGGTCCCCATAGTGGTCTAACACTTGCTTAGAGCTTTAGTTCTTTTAGCCAAGCAACGCAATTAATATTGTCAAATTATTAAAATTTTCTGGCAATCTAGGTTTTTAATCCAGGCTTTTACTTTAGGGCACATTGTTTGCGGCTTAATTTCTCTTTAGCATCTTAAAAGTTAGTGTATAGCTTTTTTAGCAATATTTCTATGAGGAATTAAATCCAAACCTCATGCCTTTTAGCTATATGTAATATTAAACTTTTTAGGTGGTGTTACCAGACCCAACAGTAAATAATATAAGTTTTTGTTTAAATCATAAGCTCAGTTTATAATAGTTTTATCAGGCACAATCCCCCCCCCCCCCCCCTTAAAAAAAATACATACAAATTGTTTTCCCCCCCCCCCCCCCCCTTAAATTTGCTCCCCAAAAAATATTTAAAAATTTAAAAAATATTTAATTTTTTTAAAAAGTTTATATGATGTCACATAAAGCTGTATATTTGTGAGAGCTATAAAATCTGATGCAATTTTCTTTGTCAACAATTTTTTGTTAGAATATAATCTAGAACCAAAGAATCTGATCGCACAAATGCTACGATGGGGGAAAAGGTGGTGTTCAAGTATTTCTAAGCAAAATGGCTGGACACCATGTCCCGTATATTCATTTAACCACCGATTGCATCTATTTAAAAGATTGTCTTGAAATTTTAAGTGAAGGGAAAGATTTGATATTTTTTTCCCTTCATAAATTTTTTCAACATGATATCTAGGAACTAAGTTGCGGGACCATAGTTTGGCTGTTGCCCCATCGGTGGTCTGGTCACTACGACGCCATTGTTTTTTTTAAATTACATAAAAATATTAAATACTCTTAAAATTAAAAAAAATGTATTTTTAGGTCACAGGGTTGAAGCGTCGAAGTTTTTTGACCATGTTGTTGTTTATTGTCCCATTCGTTGTATGTAGGTAGTTAGATAAAGCTTGAAGGCAGCTAGGGATGGGTTGATCCAAAGATCTATAAGAGAGATAGGAGGTCCGCGGTTGGGGCATATGAGCCAGTGGTATACCGTCATCTGATTTGCAGTCGTAGCAAATATTATTTAAAGATGGGTGTAGATGTGCTCTAAAGTTTGCAAGTAGATGGCATTGTCCAGACCGGAGTTGAGCCAGGTGGGAACGGATGTTCCGGGGTAAAGTATTTTTTAAAGGGGATAGGGGAGGTGGTCAACTGTTTAAAACTATGTTGAAAGGATAGTTAGCTAAGGTATTTTAACTACAGAGGTGTGAATACGTTTGATTATCATTTTAGTGAGAATAGTGTCAATGAAAGGCTGTATTTGGGTAAAGCATTGAGAGAAGAGGGTTTCTCTTATTTGTCTAGTTGGGGTAGGATGGCGCGTAAGCTCATGACAAGGATGGTCAGGAGAGTAAGATGCAACGTATTGGTCTGCTAACATCTTACAATGGGCTTGTACGAGTAGCATTTTGGTTTCTTGGTGGAGTGTTCAATCGGAGAGAGCTTGTGGCAACCTGTGATCGTGCGAAGAGCGAAATTTTGGGAATGTTGCAGTTTTGCAAAGTTTGTGCTATATATATAGGACCAGACCGGGGCAGCGTAGTTTAGAATTGACATAGATATTGCTCTATAACTTATTGTGAGAGTTTCCATTTATAATCATTATATTTTTGTGTTTATTATTTGAAAAATTATTTTATATATTAAAAATAAGTAATGACCAATTTCGAAGCAAAACAATTTTTCTGAAACATTTGATTTACACCATTGTTTGCTAGAAATTAAACAATTAAGAAATACAAATACATTTACCGATTTCTTTAAATATTTTTATATATATAATACTTTTTTAAATGAAATTTATTTAGAGCTGGGAAACCTATATGGGTCAAACTCATTTTTTTATTTTTTGAAATTTAAAAAAAATAAAGGGTTTTAGCTTTAATTAAAAAAATATTTATAAGTTTAAGATATTCTGCTTATATTTTGTATCTATTTATAGTTGATTTTTATAATCTATCATAAAATTCTTGAAAAACAAAAATTTGAGTTTTGTCAAAAAATGGGTTTTTCCCCAGCTCTGAATTTATTTATAAATAATAAATATTTAATGATTTATCTGATTTTAATTTATTTTCTGCCCCTAAGTTTGAGAATATTTAAATATTAATGATAAATTAAAAAGTATTTATTTAAATTATTGATTTTTTTATAATATATTTTTTACTGATAATATTTATTTAGAAACTCTAGTTTCCCTTTACCAATTTGATTATCCTTTTTTTTAGATATAAATAAATTAGTGCCTCTTTCAAAAGTAATATTGATGAAATTCATAACACTGGCAACAATTTGGACTACCATAAACATTATTTATGGCAACTATGGTTTTTGGTCAAGTTTTTGGCGCTGATCTATATGAAATCAGAATTAGCCATTTCAGATTTTTAGTTATTCGGGTTTAAAGTTGAGATTTTTCAATTTTGGGGGTATTTAGGCTTCTATCTCATAATACTTGGGTAGAAACAAAAAGTTTAAAGATATATTTATATAATGGAAACATTCATTATCAACGTAAGGCATTTTATTTTTTTTTATAATGTTTAATTTTTTTTAATTTTATTTTTATAAAATTAGTGGTTTTCGTCATAAAATCCGTTTTTTTTAATCCTAAATAGGTTAAAAGTAAATATGTTAATAATTTTAGATAATATCCTTTTTTAGATATCTTTTATAAGGGATCTGAATATGCCAATAGATTTTTTGAAAAATTAATAGTTACAGAAATTTTGTGAATTTTTTTTCAAACTTTGCGGTTTAAAAAAATTGGAGACGGTAAAAAACCCCGTGATCGTTAACACAAAAAATTCTATACAAACCCCTCGAAAAATCGTTTATGTTGTTTTTTTGTTGTCCAGTGTTATCTAAAGAAATTGACGTAGCAAAAAAATATTTAATAAAAAAACTTAATAATTACAAAGAATGTGTTACTAATGATTTTGTTAAATTTTTACATGATTACAAAGATGCGTTTCCTAATTTATTTAAAATTTTTCTATAAGTTTGTTATTTGGCTCTTGAGCGTCGAGTTGTGAGGCCACATTTTTAATAATAAAAAGTTTAATCATGGATTTAATTGGTGTAAATGTATATTTTTTGCCGCAAAAAAATTTTTTCTGTTTTTGCCCCCCCCCCCCCCCCCCTACCAATTGGAAAAGCTAAAATCGGGCCTGAGTTTTATATAGATGAAAACAAATCTTGCCACTTAGAACCTCTTTAACTTAATTAGGAAGTTTTTTAGCTCTATAAGTTTTAGATAATACAAATTGGCTCTAGTTCTTACCATACTTTTATAAAATTATATAATATATACAAATTTTTGAAATAATTATTAAACATTGAACGGAACTTAAAAAGAAATCTTTCTAAATGTTTCTTTTCGAAAAACTTCATTTTTTTAGCCAATTTAAAGGTTAGTATTTTTTGTATTTTTAATATAAGCCTAAAACATTCTTTTTATTGGGTGAGGAGCATTGATATTGCTAAGCGGCGACGTTTTTAGCCCCTAGGGTCAATAGAATTAAGCGCGTTTCTCAGCCAATTCCATAATATTTATCGAAATGACGCCGCACTCTCCTGATTATAGCATGCAGGCTTTACAACCCTGGCAAAAGTCGAAGGCCAGATTCATTCACCCGCTAAAACAATGCCCCTCTTGCCCTAAATCGAAAGAGACGGCATATCCGTCAGGGTATATCCCCTTTTAGCTGTGTCGGGTATTAGGCAATCACTTAACCTAGACCAAGAGCTAAAGAATTTTCGGCCAACAAAATTACAGTATATAATTATATTTAAAATTTGAGACTGATCAGAAAGTCCTAAAATTTTACATCACGGACAGTCAAAATCACTTGTAACCAATCTTAATATTCTTTTAAAATTCCACCAATTACCTGTTCTCATACGCACAAGTTTGCAGCCAAAAAACTCTATGCTATCAATACTTTTTTATTATTTTAAAGAAAAATAAAAAGGGTTGCTGTATGATTCAAACAATGTGTCGTTTTTATACTTACTTTCGCTAAGACTAGCTTTGTCAAAAATAAGTATAAAAACGACACACTGAATACAGCCTTGAATTTAAGAGCTCTGATATCAAACACATATGTTGCTCTTTTATTTAGTTCACTTATTGAAGCTGCTTAATGTATTTAAGCAATCTTCAATCATATGCCTTAATTGCTGGCTTCTTTAAACTAGGCGTTGTTAACACCGTAATATTCGCATACTATTAGTTGCTCTAGATGAATATAGCATTAGCTTACATCAGTAGAGCATTTAGGAAATTTGAAGAAATTGTTTGTATTTTACTATAAATCTTATTAAGCCAATATTTTTTAAACTCGCCTATAGGTGAAAAAAAAGGAAATGATTCTAAAAACCTTTTGATGGTCATGGCAACAAGTTCAAATGTATCTAAAGACTTTTCCCCTGGTAATCTCAGTTATATCATCACTGGAGATAATACGTTTGTAGCCAATGAAGCTGGCCATCAATATCTAGCTCACGTGGCTGGCGCTAATGTAGGCGATCATTTAGCACACCATAATACGTCTGTTGGTTCAGATAATGTATTCACAACCCGTACTATACCTATATGTCGAGATTATATGAAAGGTAAATTTTTATCACCTGTTTTTTTGGTGAACCTTACAATATATATATGACGTATATTTTTTGATATTTACAAAGATTGATTTCGTTTTGCATATTTTAACAGGGAAATGTGATAGAGGATTTAAATGTCGCTTTCGACACATCACCATGGCTGATTACTATGGCCAACAACAGCTTCTCAGCCGTAATACCGTTATGCCGTCTTTGGTCAACAATTCCATTCCATTGTTAGCCCCAGGCAATCATATGAATGCTGCAAATTTCCCCATAAATCACTCCTCTCCTGTGTCAGCCTCTAACCCAGCTGGCATTTTGAACGTTAATACCTCGATGCAGCCCCAACTTGGGGCATTTCTTCAATCACTTGCAAACAGTGAAACTACCACGGGGGAATTAATTGAAGCGGCAACCATGGATAGCGCCGGCGACCTACTCTATCCCGCCGCTGGCGCTTTTCACGTTTCGCCGCTTCCACCAACTGCGGTCGTTGTGAGCGCATCGTCAGGCGCCTCACTTTTAATTTCTCGTCAACCGACACGAAACAGCCCAATTGCTTTGCACCAATACACATCAATTCCTATTTCCATTGTTCAGCAACAACATCAGCAGCAGCAACAACAATCGTCATGTTGCCCTTTGACATACGTAACCCCGGCTTCGGCTACCATAAATATCATCGATCCATTGGATTCCGGACAGACGCCTCTCACTAAACGCCGTTTGTACCAACCCACTCCCATCGGTGCCGCTAGCATAATTGACGTTGAATCGCTTAACACCATTTCTTCGATTAGTAACCTGCTTAACAATCATAAAAACCAATATTATAGCAGTGGTAACGAGAAAATTACGTTGCATCAAGCCTCATTTAAAAACAACAATTCTTCATTGACTTCTGGAAACGAAAATACAATTACTGGAAATCACGGTAAAACAACAAATCACGCATTTAGCAATTCACATCCAACGAATGAAGACGGCGTCGGCATCAATGAGCGGGACTTGACTTTAAATAGACACGCAAACAAAGATGGTGCTTCTATAAAAACACTCGGTTCCAGGAATGATGGTGGAATACTATCTCATACCGAAAAGGCGCTTGTCGAGGAAAATGAGAGCCTTAAACAACGGCTGGACACTTTGAAAAAGCAAATAGCCGAGCTTAATGCTACGGTTGACATGTTGCTTGAACAGAACAGAAGATTACGGCTTTGCGGTATGGGAGGAGGAATAGTTGTTCCGCCATCTGGTAATAATACTGGGAATCATATACCGCAGCAACAACTTCAACAGGGTCATATAACCGCCGGCACCGTAGTAACCGGTACTGCAGTAATGTGCCCAATGAGCAATAATTCTACTTCGATGCATCACCTCGTTCAAGCATCTCCGATGGGTGCTACCGTAGCTCCGCTAACTCTGCTTGCGGCTGCTCCCGCTCCCCAATTACCGCTTATTACACCTCCTTCTCCGCAATCAACTTTTATGGTAACCCCGTCGCATTCCTTCCACTCGCCTCACATGAGTCCCTTCAATTCGTTTAACGTTGTCTCAGCCGGTCAAGTCCTACCACCGACTTATCTTCATCACCCTAATAATGATCCATCCGTAAGTTCGGTCGGGTGTCAGCAGCTAATACCTAGCGCCTTTCAAATAGCCCATCACTCAACTCCTACTTACTATCAAATAAACACTGCTTCACCCGCTACCTACGTTTCTCACGGGGGAATATTGCCCCTAAGTGCCCACCAACAGCAACAACTTATCATTGCCAACGTCTCTAATTTAACTCAAGCACCTCTGGCTTATAGCACATCTTCAGGCGGCAGTCATAAACCCGTCATAACGACGTCCACTATTATCACCACGCTCTGCGATAAATTTAGCAGTGCCCCTAAGCAAGCATCAAACTCTTTTTCCAATATCCACGAAGGCGTTTCGCAAGCGAATGAGATTGTTGTTTCTAATTTATCACCTGACCTATCTACCACACTTATTCCTCCACCATCCTCTTCATCTACCCAGGACGTTCCTTTGAATTAAGATTTTATATAAATTTTATCGTTGAAAAGCCTTGCATAGGTTTATTTTTAAACCTGTCATTTGCTTTACATTTTTGTGAAATTATATTTGATATTTAAATAAATATAATATCAAATTGTAATTTTATTTTTTATATTTATATACCTAATTAAATATTTAGCAGAGAGGACTTGTGTAAAAAATTACATTAGACTCTCTGCTGTTACAGCCTTGTAACGTTTATCAACCCGTAGTTACATGCGATGATAAGGTTACACCTTTACAGGGTCGGGGTATGGTACAACCCATTTTTAAATCTCATATAAAAGTTAAAAGCAAAAAAAATTTTTTTATGGCATATTTATAATATTAATGACCGTAAAAAACAATTTCGAAAATCTATTATTTAGCCCCAAAAATGTTAATAGTTAATCAAACCATGTAAAGACAATTTCAAACTATGGCATATAATTAACCTTATCAATTTGTTCTTGTGTAAAGGTATTTTTTGATTTAATTACTTTTCATTAAGTTGTGCAAAATTTATTTTTTTAAATAAGAATTATGAAAATTTCCAAAACTTGTTAGAGAAAGTTTTATAGAAGGTCAGTGTTTATTATTTTTATTCACTGTATTTTTTTTTAAAACCAACTCAATAAGATTGTGGATTTTTAAAAAAATTTGAAATATTTGTTAGCTCTGTTTGCATGGAATTACGTATAGTTATAATAAAGTATTTAAATATACTTAGAGCAAATATAAATTTTGAACGATTTATTAATTTTTAAAATTATCGAAAGAATGAATTAACTCAGAACGCGTCCTTATGTACATAAACTAAATGACAAATTTTATAAAAAATATGGTTTTTTTTAAGGGCTCGTGACTTTCATCATTTTTAAATATAAAATTCCAATACTATTTTTTTTATAAAAATTATAAAAAAAAAACGTGTAAAATCCAATTTTAAAAATTTTACAAAAATAATTTGCACGTGGCTTTATACGCATTTTTAAATAACGATGTATTTACTCAATTATCACAGATTATTTTTGCAAAAATAATTTTAATAATTGATTTATGAAGTTTTAAAATATAAATAATAAATCAACCCTGCAAATAAATTTATTTGACCAGGCCTTAAGTAAATCTATAAAATTAATATATTTATTTTTAAGATTTTTTTAACATACAACGTAATGCCTTAAAATAAATTTGACAATTATTTGAAATACGTCTATGTAAAAATTTTAAACATAAAAATTATTGTAAACGCGCTATTTTTTCTTTTTTATTTAACAAATGGCTACAAATGTTAGTAACTGTAAATTTTTTATTTACATTGAAACTTTTAAAAAAACATAATTAAATAAGCCACTTTACCATCTGGTTACATCATTCTTTCTTAATTAAAATGCCCACCCACTCTCCAAATTTGTTTCGAAACCTTTTCCAGCTTAATAACAATCGAAGAGCTAATGTTAGAATCAATGGACCTCCAAGAGATCGCAGTCATCTTTCCGGACTTTTTACTTTTAAAAATTATGCAATTACTAGCCTACTTTTATATTGGCTTGTTTGGAATCATCGTTTTAAACAAAATCACTTTCACTACGAGTTGTATAAAGAATCTATTGATAAGGATTTAGAAAAAAATTCCATAAATGAATTTTTTCCATTTTTTTTAAACAAAAATTTAATTTTGAATAATTTCATACCATCTCAAGAACAAAGCAATGATGCACAGAGAGATATAATATTGGAATTATTAAATAAACACAATACAGAAAAGTCAGATAAATTAGAAGGTGGAGTCAAGAGCCTTTTTTATGACTTAAATTTTTTCATGTTTTCTAAAAAGGCAAATCATACAGATTATGTTGAACAGCATAGTCACCAATTTGATAACAAAAATCATGAAATGAATCAAAAAACAGCTACATTTCAGAGGCTGGCACACAAATATAAACGTTCATTCTGGAATGGAATTGTTTACCATTATTCAGAAGATATGTCATTTTTCAAGATGTTATATAAAAGATTGATAAATCATCTTCCTAACATTAAAAAAGTTAAAATACATATCCAGGAAGAGGCTTCAACTATGACACATGTGGAAAATGATGACATATATACAATCAAAGATTTAAAATATGCACATCCCAATGAAACCTTATTTAATAGATATTTTAAGTTACTTTTCCAATTTATTTTTGATCAATGGGTTAAATTAGTGACATTCAATTTGGATACCTTTAAAGTTGTATTTAGATTGAAATTAGATGATGTTAAAATATTTGCTTCTATATTTGACAAAGCTATGTTTACAATAGTGAAAATGCTAGAAACAGACTATTGGGTAAGTTTTTGTGCAATTTGCATTATTAACCTTGTAAACATTTTTTTAGGTTTATAAGTAATAATTATATATTGCTACTAAAGAATTTTTACTTTGTTTTTTTATAGTATATGGCTTATAACACATTAATAAAAATTTTTGAACTATAAACTATGGAAATTTTGAGCCAACTTGTAAAACTTAGCAAAAGTTATTTGAATTACACTACATTTGTCATTTAATATAATGTATGTCTTTGCAGATATCTCTCAATGCGGCATATTGTTTTGTTATCCTGTTTTCAAAAATGATCCATAAAGTTGCCTTTGGAAATTTGAGAAGTGCTGAGCAAATTGTAATTAATTAATTACTTACATTATTTTGTCATTTCATTTTTGTTTTTAGGCTATGAAATCATATGTTTATAAGATTTATTAATATATATTGCAACACTTAATATTGTGTTTTTGCTCTTATAAATTTTATAACTGTTAATTTTAAATTTGTGTTATTTTTAGTTATGTCAAATTTTTTATTATTTATATTTTTTAGCATTTGAAAGACAAGATTTGCAATTTTGTGTTCAACAAAATGATTTTCATGTTTGCATTGCTTAACATTGACAACCTAGCTGATTTTACCTTGTGGATGAGTTGGTTTTCTGTCACCTGCTTTTTCCATAGTACTGCTCTGCTTCTAAAAGCTCGT
The DNA here is from genome assembly GCA_030555515.1 of Acutogordius australiensis. Lineage (NCBI taxonomy): Eukaryota > Metazoa > Nematomorpha > Gordioida > Gordea > Gordiidae > Acutogordius > Acutogordius australiensis. Next base: position 29,061,182 of record CM060245.1, on the reverse strand, counting down.
TTAGATTATGTAAGCCACTTATATAATGCATGTAAATATTCACATGATAGAGTATCACATGAAAATTAGCTGTCAAAAACAGGCTTTATATTTATAATTATTCTTATTAGAATATGAAACCTTTTTATTTTTTACTTTAAGGTCAAACTGCCTATTTATTAAGATTTCACTTTAAATTGTTTTTAGCGCCAAACAATTTCTTTAAAATGCAATTTGAAATTTTTATTTTTTTTTTAAAAAAATATTTACACCAAAGAAAACAAATAATAAGATTTGTCAAAAGATTTTGACCAATTATAATATTTTTACAAAAGCTTGAACAAATTAAGTGAGAATAAAAATCAATTAATCAGCAAAAAATTATTTTTAAAGTTTTACTAAAATTCTCAAAAGTTTGACCATAATTTATATAATGAGTTTCTTCAGCGATTGAGCAAAACGATAAATGGGCTTGAAAAGAGGACACACAAGTATAGATTGTTTTGATCGCAAGAAAGCTCAATGAGTATATTGATCAAGTTGTAATAATAATATAAGGCATACCCCATACTTCGACTCCTTCTGTTTTATACAAAGAAAAAATCAACCTTGTTATTATGAAAATATATAAATTTATTATAATACATAAATGCTATGTACACTGTGTTTTGAACAAATTTTTTGAATTAAACTATATCATTTAAAATAGCTTTCTCTAAGCCCACGCATGCCAACCCTGGTTAAGATTAAGCTTGGGACTTTACTTGCCGCGCTTGTATTTTGGTCAAACGCTTTGACCTTTGCCGTCGTATTGGCTTACATGCAATTCCACGTTCTTGCAACCCCGGCTTACCTTTTTTTACTCTATGAGGTATATACTACTTGTTTGTTTGTCTTTTTTAATTTTTTATATATATGGTCTTTACACCTTGCAAACTATATCAAAGATTAAATTTGTTTTGTTTAAGAATTATAATTTGATAAATTGACCTTGTTACTTGTGCTTAAATATAGTATTTAGTGTAAAATATTTAAGCTATTAATATTTGTTTCTATATTAGTTACCTAAATTTGGGAGTTTGCATTCACTTTAATTATAAGTTTTATATATATTGTACTTAACAACTTAATTTTGCCACATCTTATTTATAAATTTAAATTGAAAATTAAATTTGGGTTTTACATAGTGTAAATCATGTTACCTTTTTCTCATTTGTATTTTATTTCATCTATAGTGCATAATGCTACAACTAACGGTGTATCACATACTTTACAAGTAATAACATTTTATAAATTTGAAATAAAGTGTTTTTGTAAATTCTCTATTCAATGTAATAGTTATCCATATATTTTTTATTACTTAATTATAAAAAATATATGACTTTGGTTGAAATATTGAGATCAAAACTAAACGACCGGACTTTATATTTTAATTCCTATCTTTTAACTTAACAGGTTAAAAATTTGTTCAGCAAGTGTAAAAAAATGGTTCTAATAAAATTTTAAAGTTTTGTTGAGAATTATGTGAAAAATTTAAAATTTTTGTAATTTTCTAAGTTTATCAATGTCCTTTTATGAGTTATAAAATATGTTATATTTCTAAGCTTGATAGATATATGTTGTTGTTGTTGTTAACCACTGCGACTTTTCAACATGGATGAAGGTGGCTCGGAGGTGTGAGCGAGCTTAGAGGCGGCTAGAATAGGATTTGTCCATAGGTCTAATGGATTAATCGGGGTGCCACGAGATGGGCATGAAAGCCAGTGGTGTAGGCTGTCTGCGGATTTTTTGCAGTCGTAACACATGTCGTCAGATGCATAGACGCGGTTACGAAAATCGGCTAGTAGGTAGCAAAAGCCAGATCTTAGTTGTGAAAGAAGACATCTCTCTCGTCTAGAGAGAGTGGTTTCGGAGGGTGAAATGGGAGGGGACCAGCCATTCAGAAGAATGGGGCAAGGTTTGTATGATTGGATGGTTTCTTTAACAGCGTTGGTGTGGATTAGCTGGTGAAGTTGCTTAGTTGTAAAGTTGGGGTCAAATAGGTGTTTGACACGAGGAAGGCTGTATGAGGGGAGGGTGTTTTTCATTGAACGTGCTGGGCCAGCGAGGTTAAGGAGATCGTGGCAGGGATGATCTGATGAAAGGCAGGAGGCCATACATTGATCGCATAATAATTGAGAGTGTGGCCTGATGGGAATTATTTGTGTTTCCTGATGTAGATGGTCAATTGGGGTAGTTTTGAGGCAGCGTGTAATGGTATGGAGAGCGCAATATATCCATTATAAGAATTAAACTGTTTTTATGTTAAGAATAAAAAAAATTTTGTGTTATGTAATTTTTTCGACATTTTATATATAAAATCGAACTACAATTATTAATTACCAATAACTGTTTTTAACTGGACAGGCACTAACATAATTTTTTGCAATTGAATCTAGGAATCCTAATATAATTTTGGTAACCAGTATAATTGTGTTATTGTCAATGTTTCAAATTTTTAATTATTCCTTATAATTACAAATTTGTAATTTGTGATTAGCGTTTGCATCAACATATACGATACTTATCATACGGGCTGCTGGGAAAATAAGAACCAAGTTACCTACTATGGAGATTTGATTTTCGGAATTGCTATTCTCTTTACTGACTTACTTTATCATCTTCATTTATTGGTAACAATTTTTCAAATTGTAATATTATTTTTGTCGTGCTGTTTTTTAATATAGGTTTACACTTAGACCTAGATTTGATTTTTATCATTAATATATATTTATCGGTCCTGTTTATTAATCTTTTTTTGCCATGGTGTATAATTGCTTAAAATAAAATTTAATGTATATCTATTTTCTCCAAAAATTTATTAAAAATTTTTTAATCATTAGATTATATAATCATAATTTTCATAAAACTATATATTTTTAGTCGATTCTTAATAGATTTGTTATGAAACATAAAAAGCATAGGCGCAACTCTTTACTTAAAGCTAATTTAAACCAAATAATTTAGTTAATTTTTATTATTTACCCCAGTGTAAATAATTTTTAAAACACCTTTAAAGCTTAAAAATTAATTTAATACCTATTTTTTCAAATCGAGCTTATAGAATTATTACAATTAGTAGTCCAGT